>PVIH01002875.1:10476-94872 GCA_004025045.1 Sigmodon hispidus
AAAAAAAAAAAAAAAAAAAAAAAAAAAAAAAAAAAAAAAAAAAAAAAAAAAAAAAAAAAACAGGCTGGCAGTCCTGGGGATGGGCATCATAAGATTTCCTCTAATCTTTCCTGTGGCCGTGCTCAGGTCTGACAATGGGGATGCTCGAACATGTTGTACATGTGTGAGAGAGAGTGTGTGTGTGTGTGTACACCATTCTTTCATTTCACACAGCTGTTGTTCATGTCCCTTCTCCATTCCTGCTTCTGCTATCTTTTCCCACTACATCTCCCATGCCCATAATGTGATGTTCAGGAAGCACAGAGACCAATCAGTTCCCAGCATCAGTAAGCCAGTCTGATCTCTGCATGGTGTTACCTGCTGGGGCAATGATGGGTGGAACTGGGTCCCACAGGTGGATGTCAAGGCAGGAACCATTTGCTTCTAATCCTAGCTTTGCTGCATAAGAGCTGGTGTCCTTGGACAAGTTGCTTAGCCTCTGTAAGATCACTTCCCTCTTTTGCAAAAGGAGGATACCCTTGGAGAGTTGTTTGCAGGGGTTTAATGTCATTATCTAAGCAAGATGTTTGACACAGTGGCCTAGTTTACTTCATGCCCTCTTAGGAAGCCTGGGCCGTGTTACTGAGAGCTCAATGGACCATGTTCCTCCCTGTCTGCATTTAACACTGTGTGAGGCTGATGGAGCGGTGGGCAAAGCCTAGGTGCTCAGTGTGTGGGGGCCAGGGCCAAGGAAGCACTGGTGTCTAGATTGTACAAGGCTGACCCAAGCTGCCAGTGCCTGGTGCGTCACTGATGGCAGCCAAAGCTCTTTATACTCTATGACACCAAAAGGAACGAAGCATGAAATCAAAAGATACTAGGAGACAGGAGGATGACAGCATGAGGAATCTCCATCACAGTGTGGCCACTTTCAATTTAGTTGTAAGCTTCTTAGCTGCCAAAGCAAAGAAAGAAACCAAAGTAATCAAACACAGGCACAGTTGCAAAGGACCTTCTCCATCATTTTTATTATAGGCATTGTGAATGGAGACTATGTAACTTAGTTGCTGCTAGTGGACATTCAGGCTGTATATAATTCAGCCGTTGTTCTAATGTTGCAATTTAGCCATGGACTGGGCTCAGGGCCTAACTCTGCTGCTTAAAGCCTTGAGTTTCCCCATCTGTCAAGTGAGATTCACACTTGTGTGTCAGGACCTGCAGATGGAATGTCAGGGTGCCAGGGAGTCATGGTCTGTGCTAACATATGACTCTTAGAATGTCTACACTCTACCCTCTCTGATGGGCCCTTCCTAGCTCACCTTTTCCCCTGTCACTCACTGAGTCATCTGAGTGCCCCCTGTATTGGAGGTGCTGTAGCATTAGACCAGGAGGATGGAGCCACACAGAGAAAACTCCGCTCCCAGGAGCTCTGGGCCCAGTGTGGAGATGGTACTAAACCGCCATATAGGTATGTGGCTGTTCCAGGTGAGGTTCTGTCAGCAGGGCACGAAGTACTGACTGTGCAAGCATCATGACATAGTTCCCTGAGGGTCAGTGAAGCAATTATTATATTGTTCTATTATTAAATAAAACTCAGGAATCAGATATCAAGGCAGATAAGCAATCAATGACCTCCTCTCTCTTTCCTTTCTCCATCCAAAATGCCCAGAAATCTTTCTAAGCTCCTCCCTTCCACTTCCTGTGTCTCCCTATATGTCCCCGGGTCCTCGTGTAGTAAACTTTCTCATTGGAACTGCAGCCTGCAAATAAAAACACAGAGATTTCTTATTCATTATGAAAGCTTGGCCTTAGCTTAGGCCTTTGTAAACTAGTTCTTTTTTTTTTTTTTGATTAAGAACCTTGTTTTATTTAAATTGTGTTCTTCATGCTGCAATACAACCCTTCATAGTCCTTCAGAGTCAATCAAATACATAATTAGTCAATAGTTTTCTCCAATCTGCTGGAGAGATGGCTCAGCCGTTAAAGGTTATAAATAGCTCATAACCCATCTGAGCTATGCAGTAAGAGTGCCCTCACAACCAAAAATATAAACTAGTTCTTAAAACTTAATTAACACGCAGTCCACGTTCCACAACGTGGCTCAGTTTCCTCCCCTCGGTATGGCACGTCCGGCTTGGTCCAAATCTGCTGCTGTCTCCACCATCCTTCCTTCCAGGGTCCTCTGTGTCCCTGGAAGTCCCGCCTAACCACGTCCTGCCTGGCTACTTGCCACTCAGTTCTTTATTAAACCAATCACAGTGGCAAATCTTCACACAGTGTAAAGGAATATTCCGCAACATCTTTGAAAACCTCTATGACTAATTCTGGTCAGCTGGTAGCTAACTCAGCCCTCTGATTCAAGGTAAACTGTATTAGCAGTCTCAGGAGTGTCAGTGTGTGATCAAAATATCCCACAACAGGTCAGGGAGAGTCTTCCTGATGCAGTCGGTGCCTGGGTAATCAGAGGAATTTACAAGAAAGAAAACAGACACTGTACAGACACAAGTGTTGCAGATAGAAGGAACAGTACTTATGAAGTTCCGGAGTAGGAAAAAATGGTATGACTGAAAGACTTGGATGGCACTGTGAGGAGACACATGAGTTTGGAATGGCATCCTCACTGTTGAAGAGGCACAGTGGGACAAAGTTTTAACGAGACATCAGCGGAGAGGTGGAAGGTGCCACCTCCTTTTAGCAGGAGATAGTAGCAATGGTGGAAGAGACACGGGGTTAATGTCAAGTGAGTCATTCACAGGGCCTGTTGATAAGCAATGGGCAATAGTGTGTGGGGATGGCCTGGGTGTGGGGTGATGAGATAGGCATGGAACAATGGGCCACAATAATGCTCTGGTAGACTACAGCATGGGGGGAAGGGAGGCACCCAGAAGGCTACAGGCTGTAGGGACCACATTAGTGATGAGAAAAACAAAGATATACTGACTAGGTAGGGCAGAGATCCAGTTGGGACTGAGGGGGGAAAAGAGTAGAAACCTTTAGAATGTTCTTTGGCTTTGACCTTCCAGTTACATCAGAACTAAAACCACACTGAGCTGACCCACGTGGGTCAGCTTAACCACCTGCCCAACTCTGTCCCTCCTACCTCTGAGGCCAGTCCTGTCCTCTTCCCAGCCATTCTGAGAATTTGGGGACATAGATTGCTTCTGCAAAGCTCTGGCTCCTGAGGGCTCCACTGTGATTGGCAG
The DNA here is from genome assembly GCA_004025045.1 of Sigmodon hispidus. NCBI lineage: Eukaryota > Metazoa > Chordata > Mammalia > Rodentia > Cricetidae > Sigmodon > Sigmodon hispidus. The sequence continues at coordinate 13,659 of PVIH01002875.1, forward strand.
TGGCGCCTCATTATTAAGGTGTCCACTACCCTGTGGCTCTTTGGTTCTCACTGGCATCTCGGCTGCTCAGCAACTGCCTTTGAGCCGCTCCCATCTCATTATCCCAGGAGTCCCTACTTCTTTTTGTGAAAATTTAATTGCCTGCTATATTTGAAAGGGTCTCAGCCAGCTGCTCAGGTTTAGGGAGTTGGAGTTAAACGCACCCTGATCAAAGACTGCGTGAGGCCAGCGTGGTTCTCCTTAACATCGGAGCCACTTGACTCCTCCCAAAATGGAAACCAAATTGCTCAGTGTGGAAACTTGAAAAGAATCTTGTTGAGCAGCTCACAAGTGTGAGCTGCCTGCGGCATGCCTAAACAGAACTCTATGGGAAGTGAACACCCAGGGTGAAGGCCTAGATCCCTATGAAGATGCAGGTGTCCAGCTTCCAATCCTGCATGGATGTCAGATCCCTTGAATATACATTTATCCTTTTTATTTAAAAGCCCACAGTCAGTCTTCAGCCCAAGCTGACTTCAAATTCTCTATGACCTTGAATCTCTAATCCTCTTGCCTCTGACCCCGAAGTGGTAAGAACACAAGCATGTGCCCTCACTACCTATTTGTGCTGGTGCTGATGCTGGAGATTGAACCTAGGGCTTCATGAATGGTAGGCAAGCACACTACCACTGAGCCACATTTCCAGCCCTGGGTATTCCTTAGCCATCAAGCCAAGTTTAGTTGAAAAGCACCTGTGGGCTCTGCATGGCTTCTCCAAGCACTCCAACCCTCTCAGGGACTTGATGCAAATGCAGCACCACAGGCATGCCTCCCTGTGCTGTAGCTGTCTATGCAGATGGATGCTGGAGTGCACCCCTGGCTCCTGCCACTAATAGTGCCAGCCATTTCTGCTGTATCTAGGAACACATCACACCCTAGTTAATGTCATTCACCCTAGGATTCGAACTACAAAACTAAGAACACTCAGAGCAGGCGGGGCTGTTCATCGAGGAAGAGCATCTCATGTGGAACGTGCTGGGAAACTAATCTTTCAAGGGCAGAGATTAACAGGTGTGATGTTGCGAGCCCTGGGTTTATAAATAACAGAGGAGGTGACAGGAGCAGCTGGCCTCACTCCTGCAGTGAGCAGGGCCACCTGCTACTCTCCTCAGCTGGCCACACTCTGTGTTCCTCTCTCTCCTTCTCCCCCCCTTTCCCCTCCCTCCCTCTCCCTCCCCCTCTCCCCTTCACAACCATCCTTTCTCTCCCCCACCCCAAGTTCCAGCCCATTTCTGTTGTTGGCCCAAGAAGGCTCTGAGTTTCTCAATCCAGGATTTTTTCTGTTCAAGTAATTCAGTCTAGCTTAAACACAACAGAGAATGTATTGGACCTTGTTGGGATGGACTTCAGGCATGGCTGGATCCAGCGGTGGCACAGTGTTATCAACATCTGCTCTCTCCCTCTCTCATTCCCTGTGCAGGCAGCAGCCAAAGGTGCCTCTTACAGCCTGGGGGTCCCCTTCCTAGTGCAGCCACAGCAGCAGGAAGAGAAAGGCACACACTCAGCTCCCTATGGTTCCAGCCAGGCTTCAGGCTTATGCGACCCACAGGCCATGTGCCATCCACAAACGGCCACAGGATGGGGACTGTAAAGCTCTTTTTAGTCATACCAAGGGGCTCAGTTTTATACTAGGAACCTCCATTGGGCTCAACCCATCTGAGCTGTGCAATTAGAGTGCCCTGCTGTGAAGGAGGAGCCAGATGCTACCTGGGGATCCACAAGTACCCACAAGAGCCCACAGTGCCCCCATCTCTTTGATACCTTATTGGAATCCTGTCCTGACCTTCCAAACACTGTCTCATTTTTAACAAGTAATTCTCAGGTCACCACCACCTGCAACCAAGCTCACCCCCAGTGCGCAAGCTAGCTGCTTTCCCTCCATACCCTCCACCTCTCCCCGAGGCCCACTCATTGCATGGGAACAATAAGGATAGCAGAATCACGCTCCTCTAGGCTCCAGTCCTGCCATTCCTCTTCCCAAGATGGACAATCCAACAGAAGTAACAGTCTAGAATGTTCCCCTGTGACATATGTCTTCCCATGAGTCCTGCCACCTTCCCTTTCCTGAGTGCAGCCCTTGCTACTGTGTCTCACAGAAACCCAGAGCTCCAGAAACCCCACTGCTGCTTCAGGGTCCCCTGTGCACCCCCACCTCTGTGCACCCCCACATCTCCCGTGTTAGCTGTCCCTCCTCCTGGCTTTTCCCTGGGAACCCAGCTCCACCCCTGGCAGCTCAGGGCTGTGAGGGCTTTGGAAGCCCAGCTGAGCCTCCTTGGTAGGCCTCTTCCAGGGGGTCCCTTTCCCAAGTCCTCTGGAGTCCATCCTTCTGAGTCATCAGCTCAGCAGCATCTCAGCCTACCTGCTACATAGGTGGCATCTCTGCATCTCTCAAACTGTGCCTTCCAGAGCCTGCAGTGGCCACCCTGAGCCCAAGACACACCCTTACTCAGAACACAGACCTAAGCTAAGAAGCTGCCAGAAATAGCCAGGGCTGGAGTGAAGCAATCATCCCAGAGAGCCAGCCGTGATTCATGAGGATGACAGGAGTCGAACTGGGCAACTCTGCAGCCTAGTGCCCTGGTAGAAAAAGCAAGGCCTAAAATGTCACACAGTCCTTCATTCAGATCTTGCCTCCTCCAGCCATGTGACCACGGGTAAAGTAGTTCACGTCTTGGGGTCTCACTTTGTTCCTCTGCAGTGGAGGTAGGGGTGGGACCACTGTTCTTTCCCCAAAAGAGTCACTGCAAATATAGAGAGCCTCCTCTCTGGGAGAGGGTCAGTGAATGAGAAATTCTCCTTAGTAAAATAGGAAAGAATAAATCTGCAGGGATAACAATACACAATATGAAGTGATATAAATAACAGGATAACGTTTCAGTTTCTTATACTTTTCTCAGCACCTACTGTGTGTTCCCTGGAGTCTCGTGATCAGGCCGAGGCACACCGCAGCACAAAAGGTCCACCCTCACTGCTTGCTCCCCTGAAAACTTCTTCCTTGATCTTGTGATTTATTCCAGTCTGCCCTGAAAAGCCATACTCAAAGGCGCTACCCCATCCCTCCCTCTAAGGAGGCCATGCTGGCTGTTCCCACACAGCTCTGTCACCTCAGGTCTGTATTAATTTCTTGTCTCATGCCTGGAGTAAAATACCTGACGAAAGGAACTTAGGGAAGACTCTATTATGGCTCACAGTTCCAGGATACAGTCCACCATGGCGAAGGCATGATGGCAGGAGCATGGGATGGCTGGTCACATTGCATCCGCAGTTTGGAAGTGAGGAAATGAATGCTGGTGCTCAGCTCACTTTCTCCTCGGCCCATGGCATGTTGTGACCCACACTCAGGACAGGCCTTCTGTCTTCAGTCAAATCTCCCTGGAAACACCCTCCCAGGCTTGCCCAGAAGTGTGTTTCCTAGATCATTCTAGACTAGCATTTCTCAACCTGTGAGCTTTGACCCTTCGAGGCAAGCGTATCATATATCCTGCAATATCCAATGCTTACATCACCATTCATAATGGTAGCAGAATACAATTTTACAGAATTACAGCTATGAAGTAGCAGCAAAATAATTTTATAGTTGGGGATCAGCACAATATGAGGAACTGTATTAAAGGGTCGCAGCAGTGGGGAGGTTGAGAATCTCTAGTGATGGTTCTAAGTTGAAACTCAATATTAACCATCACAGCTACCTGGAGAAATCTCTTCCTGAGGGTCTTATTCCTATCTGATGTGTAGTCACCTGCCATTGGTCCCCATACCCTTGCACAGTCAGCTTTAGGCTGCCTAGAGGGGATAGACTCAGCTCAGGGGTACCAAGGAGCCAACTCTTACAGGAAGAGCAAGGCCCATAGGTGAGGTCCTACAGCCCCTCAGCAGGTATTTGCATGCACATTCCATGGGCAGGGCTTTTCTAGCCACTTAGCTCTTGGAAGCAGAGGAAGCTGAGGCAGAAGACAGAACCCGGCCTGGCTTAAAGGAAGGGGAAGGAGGGTGGGTGTACCTTGAATGTGCTCCCATGCTGTCCCCGCCACTCCACAAGGAAGGCAGAATCAAGGCCATGGCTCAAAGATGCTTGGTGGTGGAGCATAGAAGACCCCCCTCCCCCGCATTGCCAAGCAGTGGGTAGCCTGACACAGCCCATGAGATAAGCAAGGTCAGGGCCAGGTCGCATGAGGTTAGGTGAGGAAGGATGGGCAGAAAGATGACCTCCAAGGTCCTTTTCCTTTATGGGCAGGCCATCCATCTCAACAGCCTGATGTGATGGTCACCTCCCCAAATCCCAACTTGAGAGGTCTTTCCCCAGCCTCTGTCACTTGCTTTATGACCTCGAGACAATCACTGTGTCTCTGAAAGTCCTGTTCCTCTAGTCCTAGGAACTGAGAGATGGCAATTTACACACTTCTAACCATGACACATTCATTTCCCATGGTGGCTGAAGGAAAAGACCACAGGCCAAGTGGCTCAGCATCCATAGGTTCACATCAGAAGTTATTGCAAGCCACCAGCAGGGCAGAGTTGCTTCTTGTGGAAACTGGAGAAAAGCCAATTCCAGCTCCCAGGGCTCTGCACTCCTCAGAGCATAGTTAAACTTTCCATCCCATAGTTAAACTTCTAGGCAGGAAAAGGATCCTTTTGGCTCACATTCTCAGATGGTCCAGCTCAACAACTGAATTTTCCTGGGACTTGATGGTGGGGTGGGTTTTCAGTGCATCCTGTTGAGAGCTTATAGCAGAGAAAAGCAGCTCAACTCCCAGCCAGGGCAAAGAAAGGAAGAGACTAGGGTTCCAAGGCCTCTTTCAAGGGTGCATCCCCATTGACCTCAGACCTTCCATACAGCCTCATCTCTTAAATTCTTACCACTACTTAATAGTGACTCCACCCCAGGGACCAAGCTTCTAACACACGGGCTTGGGCCACTCAAGACCTAATCTGAGAATCCCTTTGCCTCTTTCCACTGTGCAGATTCCATGACCTCACCCATCCATCTGCCTGTACCTGGAAGTCAACTCTGATTGGGTGTAGTGGGTTCCTGGTTATGGGATTTGCCTATGGGCATCCTGGAGTAGTTTCACTTCTGCCTGCCACACCCAGAAATCAAAAATGTCTTGAAACCTTAGGCAAGTTGATTCCAGTGGACCTCAACATTCCCCACTGACCATTAGTCACCTCTTCTGGCCACTTTGAAAGTGGTGGGTTAACATGTGTCCAAAAGGGCTTGCAAAAGATCAGGTGAGGTGATATAATAAAAAAGTCTGGAATATCAGAGGCTGGACTTGGGTGAATTCTTTAATCCTGGGACACCTCTGTCACCAGTGGCCATGGTACTCACCCTCTCACTGGCGCTCAAATCTTTATGTACTTGGCTCTGAAAAGCTATGCCCCACCCCCACAGTACCCCAGGAAGGAGCATGCTTCTGTCAACCAATCGCTCTGCTAAATTATAATCTCTTGCTTCTTTTCATAGAACCCCAGGGGCCCCTGGGATTTGGGAACTGGGGAATGTCACTCAAGGCTGCTTATTGAGCACCAAACAATGGCCCTTCATGAGGTCAGCTGGTAGCCTAGCAACCGCTCAAGCCCTTAGTAATGGGCCCAGAAGTGTTGATATTTACCCAATGGAAAGTTTCTCTTATCTTGATAAATGCCCAATTCCTTCTCCAGGGCACTTGCAAGAAGCCACACCCACTTAGAATGTCAGCCGCTTTTTCCTGAGCAAATCTGCCCAGGGAAAGAAGCCCAAGGCTCCTCCTAGCTCTGAACACCTCACCAGGCCTTAGTTTCACCCACTCAGTGGGTGCCAGACATAAGGAGCACTAAATAGTGTGACTATATGCCCCCTGTTTGTCAAGACCCTTAAATATGTTCTTGCTGTTCTCAAGGCTCTCCAGTGTGAGAGCCACCCACCCTAGAGGCCACTGCCAGCCCTAGGTCCCATTATCCTCCCTCCATCCCCTTTCTTAATCCTGAGTTAATTTAAAATAGTCAGCCTTCTCTGGGTCATACCTGGAGCTAGGCAGTGAAGAAACTGAGGCAGGCCAGGCCTACTCCTTGCTTTCTGAAGCTTCAGGTTCTGGGAAGAATGTGCCTAAGCACTCCGCAGACGTCTAGGATGGAATCCAGAGCCTCCCCTGCTTGTCCCCACGAGGCTATTTTAGTCCATAATAATACTCCTCAGTATGCTGGTGGCATTTTGCAGTTTCTAAAACACTTCCCTTGTGTTACCTCATTTAACCCTGACGTCATCTGAGGGTGAGATTCTAATACGTCCCCATTGCACAGACCAGAGCTGAAGGTCACAGGATCTGGAGAGCTGTGGCCTTGGGAACCAGCTGTGTTTCACATTTTTTTCTTCTGCGATCTTGAATATTGTGCTAATACCTGCTTCACAGGACCATCTGCAGAGGATATGGACTGCACTCAGAGCCTCATTTAAACAATGGCAGCCATCCAACACTGGCACCTCAGCCCCAAGCTGTGCATGACCGCAGCAACCTCCCGAGTATACACATTCAGATATATCACCAGACCCCCTCAAAGGAGCTTCTGACCCATTTTAGAATCCAGGAAACACCTCCGAGCTGAGCCCCCAGATCTGCTGCGTAGCCTTGGCAACCCCCAACCTTAGCTTCTCCATCTGTAAAGTGGAATAAGTTTGGATTGTCCTGAGGATGGAATGAAACAAAACAGAAAAGCAGTGTTCTGGGCTCAGCTGGACTGGGCTGGGGGTGTGGCTTAGCTGGTACCATATCTGCCTAGCTTTCTGGAAGCCCTGGGGCTGATTCCCAGCACCACATAAGTTAGTAAGGTGTTCTAAGCCTGTTCCCTCAGGATTAGTGGTGTGGAAGCAGGCAGATGAGAGGTTCAAGGTCATCCTTGACTGTATATGGAATTTGAGGCTAGCCTGGTATACCTGGGAACCTATCTCATCATCTGCACACAGCAGTCTGGCTGGGCGAGAAGCTCTGAAGGATGTTAGTGTTGGGATCTGACTGTGGGGAAAAGCAGACAGGAGGCCTGTGAGAAGAAGCCGCTTTAGTAAAAGCCAAACAAGACTCCTGTGCTGGTTAGTTGCTTTTTATTGTTGTTATTTTCCCAACTGGACATAAGTTAGAGTCATCTGAGAAGAGGGAATCCGAATCGAGAAAGTGATTCTATTATATTGACCTATGGGCTGCATTTTTCCTGATTCATGATTAATGTAGTACAGATCAGTCCAGCCTAGGTGACTCCATCCGTAGGCAGGTGGTCCTGGGTGGCATTAGAAACAGGCTGAGCAAGCCACAGGGAACAGACTTTAAGCATCATTTCTTCATGGTCTCTGCTTCAGTTCCTGCCTCAAGACCCTGCCCTAAATTTTCGCATGATGCTGTAAGTTAAACAGTGAAATGAACCCTTTTCTCCCCACATTGCTCTTGGTCATGGTGTTTATCACAACAATAGGAAGTCACCTTCCCCAAGCTTGGCGTCTAGCTGCATCCCCTTTGAGGGGTTCAGCTGGTGAAGCTGTTTACCCAAGCCCAGATCACCGTACGGTGGAGGAGCAGCCCCCCCACCCATTCTTTACCGAACTCCACGGGGCAAAGCTGTCAGATTCCCTGGTGCCACCTAAGTGGTTTCCCACCCACGCCCCTGCCATGAGCTGAGTCACCCGGCGCTGGCACCGGGGCGGACTGTGGGAAGGGTGTTCCTTCCTCTGCTGCAGAGCTGCCGCTGCAGGCAAGCTCCCAGAAAGCAGGTGCCGGGAGGGGCCTTATGCAACTTGTGACATTGTTCAAAATCATTTCTACAGAAAAACTGGGACCTAGGCTGCAATAGGCAGAGTTACATTTTCTTATGTAACCTTTACCATTGTTAAAAAGCAATGCATGTTAACAACTTCAGTTTGCTCAGGGCCTCAGACATCTGGCCTGGCCAGACCTCCTGTTCTGCTCCTAGCAGCTCAGAGGGTAGAGTCAGCTTTTAACAGGTGAAGAAAATAAGGCATGTTTGGGGTGGCATGAGCCCTGACACCCCAGGGGCAGCTCCGCACCCAACTCTCCACTGGTGAGCCCAGAAACTTTTGGGAATTGAAAAGAAACAGATCAAGTAAATTTGTTGCATTTGATTCTTTTCTTGAACAAAAATAGTCACGAGTAGCTTTTAGCTAATGACTGGTGGGAGGGTCGAACTCCGATGTCAGAAACAGAAAAGCAGGCTAAGGAGATGGCTCCATGGGTAAAGCGCGTACCACCAAACCCGGTGAGCTGAGTCTGATCTCCAGGACCCACACAGTGGGCGAGAACTGACTCCCCAAGCTGTCTTCTGACTTCCCTGTGTGTACCATGGCACACGCACATTGATAATAAAAATAATTTTTAAAGAAAGGATAGTTTGTTTCTAAGTTTATTAGTGTAGAGCAAGAAAGTATGTGTATTGCAAAATCTTTTATTTGATTGGTTGATTTAGAATCTGTGTGTGTGCATGAGGGTGGGGTTTCACTGTGTGCATTTGGAGGACAACTTGTAGAGATGGGTTCATCTCTTTCCACCATGTGCATCCAGGGAATGGAGCTCTGTCTTCCGGCTTGGCATCACGTACCTTTAGCTGCTGAACTACCTAATCACCTTGGGAAAATGCCTTTACATGAAACTGAATTGTTCTCCAGGGACATGAAGCCCTGGGACACGGGGTCAAAGAGAAAGAGACTGCAGTCTTCAGGAAAGTTGATGCTGAGTCTGGCACCCTGTCCCTTGCTCTGCTGTACCCATCGCGTGTGTCAAAGCTGTCACAGTTGTGCACCAACGACAGGTCACACTGGAAACCAGGCCGCCTGCTTTGCCAAGGGTCCTGTCTTTCCCCAGTCGCTCACTGCTCCTCAGCAGGTACTCTTGCTCAATCCATGGCTGAAGAATCTGGGTCCAGAGTGGCTGCATGCAGGGAAAAGCAAAACTCCACAGTCATTTGGGTGATGGTGTGAAGGTCACATGATTAACAAAGGAAGGTAGAAAGGAGCAGCCCGCACAGCCTTGTCATGCCTGAGTGGGTTATCCCCATCAGCCACAGGGACAGTGGGCCTGCCGTGTCCTACTGATAGGCCAGCCTGCCTGGAATATCTGTCTTGCTCACTGAGACTTGCAGCATCTGTGTCTCTTAAAAAAGTTGTGACTGTCCCCCTGAGATGGCACGGCGATCTCACTAGCATGGCTTCCACTGTATGAAACCTCTTCTACAACTGATTCTGTAAATCTGAAAGTGACAGTGCCTCTTTCTGTGACCAGAGGAGCATATGATGCCAGCAGTTAAAAGCCACGAAAACTGAGAGGGACATGCCAAGTCTGAATGTATGTAGGGTTTTGTGAAGCTGGCCTTTCTCAGAACCATGCTCTTGTTACATCCATGGGAATGGAAGTATGTTCTGAAAGGGGCAAGTGTTTATCAAAAGATAAGAGACCTGCATGCCTTACATCACACTGGATCTTTCTCCATAAAGTATTGTATGGAGAAAAATGTACTTTCTGAAAGAAGATATGGTCTATAAATTTGGGGTTCTGATTGTTTCTGTATCAAACAGAAACAAATAGAAGAAAAAGGTTAATTTCACTCCAAGGAACATTGAAAACATATATTCCACAATGCAGTGCACCCACATATCTGCTATGGGACTCAGTGCCGGCTCCAGGTGTAAGCGTGTCTCATGGCCTCCTATGATAGTGGGCATCTTTTACCTTTTATTATTCTCTGCTCTCTGGTCACTCTGTCCACAGTCTTCTGAGCCTCTCTTTCATGTGACTAGCGAATCAGAAGACTCCCTCAGGCTGACTTCAAGATGTCTCTTAGGATGTAAAAGATTGGTCTCCAAGGTCTGGAGGCTTTTAGCACTGTGTGACCATATCGGGATATTAGAAACACATGAAATTTTCAGCCTGACCATTTTCTTACAGGGCTGCAGGGTTACTTGGCTCAGCGTGGGAAAAGCCAAACTGTACCTTGAGCTGGTGACTTCACCTGTTAGGGCCATGTTGCTCTCTCTCAGTTCCACATGATTGAGCAGGCTGGACTGCTGCTGTGAGCCCTTCCCACTGAGCTCGAACTGGTTCTCCATATTGTTTTCTGCTTTTCTATTAGCTGACATTCCCAGGCTCCAAGAGCAGAGTGTGCATCACTTGTGCAGCCTAAGAGCCCTGGACAAGACCTAGCTGGAGGAGGAGTTAGCAAGAAAAAGGGGGGAAGAGCGGGAGGAAAATGGGCTGTAAATTTTAATCACTCTGACCCCCGCTATTATTTACCTCTGGCCTAAGTAATATGGCATGCTAACTATGACAGCTTTGCCCCTGTTTACCATGTTCTCATGTCCAGCTCTGCATTTGCCATGCTAGCCCGTTAGACATCATATGCTCTTGTGAGTCTATTTACTGACCCCAAAGCCTTCTCAGAAAGCACTACCCAATCATCCACTTAGATGACAGATCATGGTCCACAGGAGAAGTTTAGATACATTTATGATTCCCGTGGGTACCTGTACTCAAATGCACATGCCTCCATGCAGACACAGACACATAGGCACATAATTAAAAATAAAACTTCTTGAAAGCCTCTAAGTAAATGAGTGAATGAATGAATGAATAATGAATGAAGTTATGGATTGGGGGACTGGTTAATATTTCTACATAACTATTGCTCCTAAGCCTTCTCAATTGCCCCTAGTTCTTCTTACTGTAAGGACTGAAGCAAAGCCTCCGAGGTAAAGAAGACCTGGGTTCAAATCCAGCCTTTTGAACATTAGCCACTTCTGATCTACTAAAAAGACACTCTGAGTGCCTTCTTGTCTCAGGCCAAGCACTCTTCAGAAGCCAGTTTTGGTCTAGTTTTTGTAGAAACCAATCTTGCCATTAGGGTTCATGGTCAAGGCCAAGGAAGGCTGGAAGCAAGGGAGAAGTAAGGCCAGACAGGCACAAATGTGTCACCAAACACTTACCAACCACTGTGGCCAGCTGGAGCTTGGCACACGGGGCACAGTGAGAGCCAGTTATGGTGGTTTAAAAGAAAATGGCCTCCAAAGGCAGTGACACTATGGAAGTGTGGCCTTACTGGAGTAGGTGTGCCCGTGCTAGAAGAAGTGTGTCACTGTGGAGGCAGGCTTTGAGGTCTCATATATGCTCAAGCTGTGCCCAGTGAGACGGACCATTTCCTGTTGCCATCACAAGGAGTAAAACTCTCAGCTCCTTCTCGGTCATGCTGCCTTGCTTTCTGTCATGATGATAATGAACTAAACCTCTGAACTGTAAAAGAGACACCACAATTAAATGTTTTCCTTTATACGAGTTGTGGTCATGGTGTCTCTTCACAGCAACAAAAACCCTAACTGAGACACTAGTATAAGCCTATAGCTCTTCGTGTTCCCATTTAAGGCAAGGAAGCTGAATCATTTATGTCCCAGCTCCCAACACCACCCACTACTGGTAGAGGGTGGAGCTGGGGAGTGGCACCTGTTAGGAGAGAAGAAGATGTGTGTATGCAGTGAATCCTGCCTGCCATACCATGGTCACATACAACTTTGGGTTTTTTCTGTGTGTGTGTGTGTGTGTGTGTGTGTGTGTGTGTGTGTGTGTGTGTGTGCATATTTATGGATGGATGTATTGAAGCCACAATCACTCTCCATCTTTATTCTTGTGAGAGGTTCTCTTGCTGAATCTGAAACTTGTTGATTCAGGTAGACTGATTGGTCAGCAAGCTCCAGGATTCTCCTACCCCTGCATTCTCAGCCTTAACATTACAGGTACATGTTGCCATGCCAGGCTTTTTTTAAAGTGTGGGTGCTGTAGAACACACTCTGTTCTTCATGCTTGCATGGCCAGCACTATATAGCCTGAGCTGCCTTTCTAAGCTGCACAGTCTTGGAGAGCTGTTCTGGGTGTGTACATTAAGCACTTGGTGTTTGGTGTATATCTTTGTCCAGCACCCTATGTGTGATATGGAATGGACATCCATGGGGCAAGCTTTTTGGATTTCCTTCACCGTCTTTAGGATAATGTGGTCCTACAGAGTAGAACTGGGAGACACAGAGAGCCTAAAGGGTGGGATCCGAGGTGTCCAGCTTGCATGTCTCTCTAGGCATATGAGGCAACCCCATCACTTTATAGAAAGGAGCCATTGATCCCAGGACACACAGCTGCAGGATATCTGTGGGACTGACCTCCCTTTAAAGCAGAAGTCAGACACCAACTTTCCTAACCTTCCTGCTAAGGTGCTCAGTTCATTTCATAGTGCCAGGAACAAGCTTTGCAAATGCTTCAGCTGAAAGTGTTTCCCGGGTGATTCTTTCCCAGCTTTAGCACACGATGGTTTTTGCCTTACAGGGAGCTTCAGCGTCCCTAGGAGGCATGTACAGAATCCATGTCTGTAGATTCCTTGCAAACAAGCATTCAGAAGCTCCATGGAACAGTTGATTGGGTGGCAGCACAGCTGTAGCCTCAGACTACCCACATTCCCTCTCAGAGGCTTTATCTGTAAAATGAGGAAGATAGCCAGCCCAAGAAGGCTTAGGAAGGTATGGATCTCCCCATCTCACTGATAATGAAACGGTGTTCTTCTTCATGTTGGTAGGATGTTGGGAGTGGGGTGACCCTAGGACAACCAGGTTTTATGACTTTCTTCCCATGAATTGTCAAATCCCGAAGTTCCCAGGAATGCTTGGGCAGCTCCTCTGCCCCCATAACACACAGCCAGGCAATGTGGCCTCACCAGATCTGAAAGGACTCAGAGACCTCTGCATCTTATAGTGGGGAAGATGAGGTCTTGCCCAAAGCCAGGAAGCTTAGCAGCAGTCATTCCCGGGATCCAAGGCTCTGGGTTCCCAACGTCTGCTGTTTCCTAAAGTCAGCTATGAGAGCTGTTCCCAGAGTGCTCAGCCCCCACCACTGAGTCTGGCCTTGATCCTCTCCCACATGTAGATCAGCCAGTCCCAGCCATACAGCAGAGTGCTGGGGTGTTCAATCCCCACAGCAGGCACCATTTCCGCCTCTGAGTTGGTGTGCAGCAGATGGCTCGGGGGCTATTTTCAACTCAAGAGAGGACATTTCAGAAGATGATAGGGCTCACAGACGGGGGCAGTGGGTCTGGAGCTCAGGCTAGCATGCATTGCCTGGTGTAGGAGCCGACACCTCAGCTCCAGTCCTGGCTTGTGTCTCTGTGCATTGTGGGATATGCAGCATTCAGGAGGGCCTCTGTCTCCTCACTCATAGACTAGGACAGAAGGGCCATTAGGGGAACTTTGTCATAATCACCCTGGGCTTTGAGAGAGCAGTTCTTTCTGAAATGGGAAGGTGCCTGGGTCCATGAATGGAACTGTCCAAGGTACATGAGTTACTGTGCCCAGCCCAGCAGGTAGCGAGGCTATTGGCTGGCAGCCACTAGGCTGGGACCTGAGACCCAGCCAGTTCCTTGCTTCCTCCTAAGGTCTAGCCTGGCAGAGGGACTTAAAGGGTATGGTCCCAGGGAGCATGATCTTGAACAGGATGGTGAAGGAGGCATCCTTCTGCTGGGCCCCGAACCTCAGCTCCTTTGTACTTTGTAGTGAATAGAATGTGAGCATGAAAGATAACCACAATCAAAGGGCAAGGGCTGTATATCTGGTCTCCCAGCACAAGGGTTTTGTGTACAAGTGGATTTTCCTACATGCTACATTTACTACAGAGTACAGGGAATTGGAGGCATTATTATAAAACCAAAACTTTGCCTTGTCAGTGTGAGCATCCAGAGGGACCCCAAGTTTTTGTTTTTTGTTTTTTTAGTGCCATTTTTTCTTTCTAGAAAGTGCACACAGTAAGATTTTCATTGGAGTCTTACAAACTGAAATCCTATTTTAGCTTCATTTTCTACAATTTTTGCTTAAGTTTCAGATATTTGCCTGGGTTGTTAAATTTATTTGAAAACAGTGTTTTGATAGCTGCATAATAATTTCATTATGTGACTACTTAGCTTCACCCATCTCATTAGGACATCAGTTAGCTTGCCCCTCATAGTACATGATTGTCTCTTTAAGAGCATTATTGCACCTACTGCATGTATATGCCTGTAATCTCAGCAAGCTGAGGCAGGAAGGTGGTAGGTTCAAACTCAGGGCCAGTGAAATAGCTCAGTGGCTAAAGGTGCCTCTCACACAGACTTGACTGCCTGGGGTTGTCGCCAGAGCATAAGAATTACTAGTATGTACCTTTGGTCAGTGTCTGGAGTATAAGAAGCACTGGTGTGTTCCTGTGGTCACAGCATTCTTATGATGAGGTAGGAGGTGAAGGAAGACAGTAGAATAGGCTGGATGCTCAGATACATAGTACAACAGCAGAAGCAGAAAGACCCTGACTCAAAGACATTGTCGAAGATGAGAGCCAACTCCTCAGTCATGTCCTCTGACCTCATATGTGCTCTGTGTCTCACAAGCCCACACTCACTCATCAGACACTCAAAAACAAATAAAAAATAAGTAAATAGTTTTTAAAAAAAACATTTCCCAAATACTACCACATTCTGAGGTCTTGGTATTTGCGTTCACCTGCATTTGGGAGGGACGTAATTCAGCCCCTGCCCAGGAGACAGTATCATCCAAGAAAGGCACAATGAGGGAGCTGAGGCCATAATACACACTTAGCATCCCTTCTTCAAGGGCTTGGGATCAGACAAATTTCGAGGTCAGAATTTTCCTGGATATAGAATGCATATAGTTTTTACTGGTTGAGCATGTCAGTATGGTCATCAGAAACTCAAAATCTAAAAATTTGGAGGGCAAACCTAACAGCTGTTTCCATTTAGAGAGCATTGTGGGTTTCAGGTGGACACTAGCTTTAAGGATTTCTTTTTTACTTTTAATTATATGTATATTTGTGTATCTGAGTGTGGGTTTAGATACATGAGTGCAGTGTCAACAGAGGCGGGATCCTGCCGTGTTTGAGTTCCTGTCCTGACTTCCTTCAATGATAAACAGTAACGTGGAAGTGTAAGCCAAACAAACCCTTTCGTCTCCAACTTGCTTTTTAGTGGTAGTGTTTCTTTACAGCAGTAGAAACCCTAACTGAGACAGTCACTCTGGGAATTGTTTCATCTGAGACTTCTAAAGGTCTTGGGGAGCTCTTCAAGGACACAGTAAACACACTTTGAGAATCAACAGCCATAGAAGTTACTTTTCTGTTGCTGTGACAATTTCCTGAGAAAGGTAATTAAAGAAGGTTATACTTTGACTAAGGACACAGTCCACCACAGGGGCAGGGGGTGTGACAGCAGAGAAGCAGCTGGTCACATCACATCCAAGTCAGGAAGCAGAGAGTGGACATTGGTGCTCAGCTCACTTCACCTTTGTATTGGGTTTGGGACCCCGGCCCATGAGATTATGCTGCCCCTTGCTGTTTCTTCCATTAAACCTTTATGGGAAATCCCTGCTCAACCCCAGAGTTCTGTCCCTGGGTGATTCTAAGCCTAAATCAAGCCAACAATTGAACTTAAGCATCACAAGGACTTAAGAAAAAAATACAGAGAACATGGAGCATATCCTGCATGAAGAACCTTAG
Source organism: Sigmodon hispidus (assembly GCA_004025045.1). Lineage (NCBI taxonomy): Eukaryota > Metazoa > Chordata > Mammalia > Rodentia > Cricetidae > Sigmodon > Sigmodon hispidus. The sequence goes on from PVIH01002875.1 coordinate 29,234, forward strand.
AAATGTGTAGGGCTAAAGTCGCATGATCTGCATGTGACCTGGGCATGGGTCTGTTTTCTGTTGGAGCCAGTGGACTATAAAGAAGAGTTTGTCTAGTGCACAGTTTTAGGTTCAGGGCACAGCACTGGCCGGGACTTTTATAATGAGTGACCTCACTGTACAAGATGGAGGAGGCACCATGTGACTGGACCAGAAACTAGACAAGAGAGTCTTACTCTGCTAACACTCTACTCTAATGAGAACAGCTAGGTTCCCAGGAGAACCCTCTCTCTTACTTTGAGGGCGGCATCCCCAGTGGCCTGCCCACCTCCTTCTTGGCCCTACCTCTAAAAGTCTCCATCTCTTCCCTGCATCTCTGCTTTGCAGACCCAGATACTAGCATGGGAACTGTCGACAGATAGTTGGTACTGGGTAAAGAATTGTGGGCACTTTTGCCCTTCGAGGCTATGGAGGGGAGGAAAGCAGTCATGTGTGCCTGTGCTGAAGGGGCATGCTCAGTGAAGCAACAGCTGCCAGAGCAGTAAAGCAATGTAGGCATTCATTACTCTATTCATTCCGTATGTGAGATCAGCACTGCCCTGACCCATGTCCTCTACACAGACCTAGCAGGGCTGGGGCTTGAGACCCTGAACTTGATTTCAGTCTGGTTTTCTAGTATCCACCAAGTCTGCAACTTCATGTGTTTGCACCAAGCTACCCAGCATCGTATCAACAGCTCTGAGATCCCAGGTTCTCTTGTCTCCTGACTGGAAGCAAGGTTTTTATGAGCCAGGTGGCAAGCTGAGAGCCCATGAAGATGACAGGCATTCCTGAATGTAAAATTTGATTAACAGTGTTAAGATGAGCTGAAATGTGATGCACATGCCTGTAATCTCAGCACTGGAGAGGCTGAGGCAGATGGACTGCCATGAGTTCAAGTCCAGCCTGTACTAGATAGAGAGTTCTAGGTCAGTCCAAGCTAGAGAGGGAAACACACACTCAAAAGGAACATGAAGAGAATTCTGAAAAACTTTAGGCACATGGAAGCCTATGTTTAAAGGCTTCTACTTCCAGGCTAGAGTGAGGTCACGACTCACAATCTTCACGCTAAGGCTGCCTGAAAGCCCCTGCCATTCAGAACAGCTAGAAGACTGACAGGTGAGGAAGGAGCACATGCTGGCCAGGAGTGGATGAGACTTCAAGATTCCACAGTGGAAACTCTGAGTCTTTTCATGGCGAAATGTATCCTGGAGTCAGAACTTTAGGAACTAAAACTGAGGCCTTGGTGATAGCCACACCCAACAGCTCACTCCCCCTAGAGAATGCAATGTTCAAGCACACACTCCAGACACTGGCTACTCTGCCCCCAGCCAATCACCAGGAAATATGGAGTGGTGGATGGCACCTTCACCATCAGTGAACTATAATGGAGAAGGCCAAAATCAACCCCCCCACACACACACACACTTGGGGTGGTGTCAGAGAAGGCAGAGATCTGGACTGTCAGCTCTATGGTAGTGGTAAACAACACAGGACCCCTCTTCAGTTTCCCTGACACCAGAAGAAAGTTCAGGGGAGTCTGTGAGGACTCCACACTTTTTAACTAGAGAGATCCATAACCCCACTCACCAGCATCAAGGACACCCCACCAGTAAGGCTAACTGGAAAAGGTAGATTTGGTCCCCTTTGTGAAATTAGCAAGCAGGCATCCTCCTGCATCTGTTGGAATATGGCAGAGAAAATCAGCTGAAATTGAAGGTTTGAATGAGTCTCATGATGTGATAGGTTTCCAGAGAAAATCATTCACATTGGAAGCACCAGGAAGAAGTCTAGTTTGGTAGAAAAGGACCACTGACAAGTGCCAACCTAGATGGCAGAGATACCGGAAACTGTTAGCACAGATTTCCCCGTAGCCAGTATAAACAGTTCGGGGAACTGCTCTGACCACTGGAATCAAACTTTTAAATTATCAGAAAAGAATAGAAATCAAATGGAAATTTTAGAACTGAAAAGTACTCCTAGGGGAAAAAAAAAAAACCCACCCTCGGTGGATTCGCTTCATAGAAGACTAGAAAGGGTTAAAAGAAGACTCATTAAACTGGAAGATTATGATAGAAATTACCTAATTTAAATAACAAAGAGAAAATGTAGAGAAAAATGTCAACAGAGCTTTAGGGCCCTGTGAATAATTAACAAGACTTCTGCAAAGTATTAGTATTTGAATAAATAATAGCTGAAAAATGCCCCCAAATTACTTCTCTCTCTCTCTCTCTCTCTCTCTCTCTCTCTCTCTCTCTCTCTTTCTCTCTCTCTCTCTTTATCTCTCTCTCTCTTTTTCCCTCCCTCCCTCTCTCTCTTCTAGAATCTCAAAAAACCTTGAGTAGTATGAACCCAAAGCAATCTACTCTAAGCAACACATAAACTACTGAAAATGAAATTTCGACAATATTGGAAGCCGTGAGAGAGAAATGACATCCATGACCAGGTGACGAAGTACTAATGCCTCGCATAAACACAGAACGAACAGTTAACAAGAAATGAGGATCATCGAGATGGCTCAGCAGGGAGAGTTGTCAAGCCTGGGGAACCTGAGTCTGATCTCTAGGATCCAAATGTGATCCTCAAGTTGCCCTATGACCTTCACATGGCACTCAACACACAAAATAAATGTAATATTTTTAAAAAAAAAAATCAGACAAGTCAATTCAATACTGAACAAAATGCCTGGTGGTACTCCTCGGAAGGTGATGTTCAGTCAGCAAAGTGCATGAGAAGGTGTCCAGCATGGCTGGCACTAGGCAAACGCATGTGAAAACCAGAGCTGATGGCAGCACCCATGTCAGAATGGCTGGCATGGGAATGATGACACGGTTAGGCACCGATGAGAATACTGAAAGTCTGGCTCACTCAGGCGTCCACCCAGGAATGTAACACAGGACAGTCACTCTGTAGAATGGTTTATGGATTATGTTCAAAATCACACCATCTGATCCACCAGTCATACCTTGGAACACTTTTCACAAATAAATGGAAAGGTGTGTTGACCCGCACACAAAACACCTTTTCATAACAGTGTGATGTTATTCATAATAACTTCTCCAATGTGGAATAATAACCCAGAGAGCCTAAATCAGTAAATGGTTAAACTGTGAGAGCATAAATAAAATACATACATAAAATAAAAACCTATATCAGTTTCCAGAGAATTATCCTGAGTGAAACAGAAAAGCTACTTTCAGAAAGTTCACCTAGTACCTGCCTCTGTGTCTCTCAAACCACTGACAAACAGTATTCTACAGCCAGGAGGGCAGGATGAGGTGGGGAGGGGATGGGGTGACTATAAAGGCAGAACCAAGGAGGCCTTGTGGTGTGGGAAAGTTTTATGTCTTGACTGTAGTGTTGATGACGAACTCATGCACAATCGTGTGTGTGTGTGTGTGTGTGTGTGTGTGTGTGTGTGTGTGCGCGCGCGCGCAGCTGATGGAAACATGTGCAGCTGCCGCAGTGAGAAGGAGCTGTAAGAGTCTGTCTAAGGTTGCTCACCTGGTTTTGATGGCAAGCTATGGTTATATAAGACATGAACTTCAGGGGTGGCTAGGGAAGGGGCACAGGGCCTCTCTGCATATTGCTTTGCAGCCTCCTCTGAAGTACTTAGTACCTCAAAGCAAAAAGTGGCGAATAAATGGGCAGAGAGATGACGGATGTGTGGGTGGATGGGGAAGCAAAAACTGATAAAGGTTCTGTTCCTTGTGCAGGAAGGGCGTTCTCTCTCTCTCTCACCCTAACCATTCCACCACACCCCCTCACAGCCCATGCCAGCCATAGATGGGGAGACATCCCTCAATCACTGCCGACTAGTGGATGGGCTTGCTTCCCTGGTGATGTCCACAAGGCATCCTTGAGGAGTAGACAGCCTGAGTGTGTCTGGGCTAGCCAAGGAAGGAGGAGCCCTGCTTCTACCTCCGACCCCATCCAACATTGGTCACCCAATTCTAACCATGACCATTTCTTCCCTTTTCCAGAGCTGAACTTGGTCACACAGTCCCTGAAGTCAGCAAGACATGGGCCCCAGTGTACAACTCCTGACACCCCTGATGTGACCAGAAGACGTGGAGGGGTGAGTTGAAGACACGGATCTTCTGGGGAATAAAGTACAGTGAGAAAGATGTTATGGGTGTGCATGGTGCGTGCACCTGCCTAGGTAGAGGGTACTATGGAGGGTGCACTAGGCAGAAATGAAGTATGTTTGAGAGCAGTCATCTTCCTCTGCCCTGGTTGGGAACATGTGTATCTGTTATAATTCCCAGAATCTCTTTGGCATTGAATAGGGGTGTAGTAGAGAGTGCGTACCAGCTTCCTGTCTGTCATATGACTGACCCAGTTGCAATCCTGGGTAAGTTCTTGCCTTTCCTGGTGCTGGTGAGCCATGTAGATCCAGTACTGCCTGTGCCTTGAGAGGACAGATGGACAGCTGACCTGGCTCCCTTTCTACCAGTTGGGCTGACATGGAGCCTTGGAAGTGAGGCTCAGGAAGGCTTGCTATGACATGTGCTGAGATCTGAGAGGAGACAGACAGTACCATCCAGCCATGTGACAATGGCATGTGTGGGGCCTGGACCCAGGTCTGGATCAGAGCATTGGTTCAGCAACTGAGGCTCGCTCTCTGGGTCTTAATTTCTTCATTTGTAATGTGGGGACAACAGGAGCATCTTGTGACAGTCAAGTAAATGTGTTCCTGTAAAGTATTGGGCAGAGTGGCTGGGACACACCTGGTACTCAGTCTACACATGTTGAGTGTATGATCATGCCAAATGCCTAATCTATCTATGTTCATTAGAGAGGCAGCCCATTCTCTGGGGTCAGAGTGCCACAAGGAAAAGCCAACACAATAGAAGCTCTTTGGGGGTTCCCCATGCCTCTTCAGGGCTCTCAAGTCTTCCTTTGGGTCCCTGCATTTGCTTTAGTATGTTCATGTATAGTGTATAAGCCTTGAGGTTCATGCTCTATGCACCCAGAGCTGATGCTGCTCATTCTCTGGCCTCACACCCAACCTCTGCTTCCTCTTCTGAGCCCAGTTACCACCCCTAAACTTCCTGTCAGAGTGGGCAGCACTTGTGTGCCCTCTCTCCCATCCTCAGCACCACCCTCTTGAAATTTTGTTTCTCCTCCAAGCCCTTGGGGACTAACTAGATTATTTCCAAATATATTCTGTAATTGCGCACATACTTGTTTAATGTCATCTCTTAAATACCAGACAACTGATAAGTCAGAACAGATACAGATCTAAACCCAGCAGCTTCAGGTGTAGGCATGAGCGAGGAAAGAGGTCAGATAACCACTGTGGGTCATCTGCAGAGGGAAGAGGTGACCTGGCCCCTTGTATGTCACAAGGCTTCCCATGCTCACAGTTGGCAGTGGGGGCAAGACTAGGTTTGGAGTGGAGTTGGGATCTATCAGTCACGCCTGAGTCTGGGTCAAGACTTCACCAATCTCACCAGTTTTCTCACAGTGCCCTGGGCCTGACATGGCCTGATCACTCAGAATCATGTTCCAGGAGACTTCAGAGCTCTCCACCCTGGGACCTGGGGAAGTAGGGAGAGCTGATCCATCCTCCTGTGAACCTCCTTACTGCTCAGGACCAGAGCAGAAGAGCTCCTCCACCAAAGGCAGATCTTCCAGCAGCCCCAGAAGGAGCCTACACTCTACACTGGGGCTAACTGACTGCGTCCTGTCCTCCCTTATGGGAGTCACAAACCCTACCCCTGCTGAGAAGGAGAGAGAAAGAGAGGGGGAACCATCTAAACCTGTGCAGGAACATTACCGAAACCACTGCAGCTGATCCCCCTAGAAACCACAGGTGTCTCCTTTCACATAGAAACATTTAATTGACAGGTCTTTCGTATCTGAACAGTGTATCAAGCTGATCATATGGAACGATTCTTAAAATGCAATGTGCCCAAAATTAGCAGAAAAGTAGGAACAGAAACCAAGGATGCATGTGTTGACTTAAAAATAACTGAGAACCGGGAGGCATCAAAACCAGACTCAAGCCTATGCTCGCCAGGTGTAGAGGCCCACAGCTGTAATCCTGATATTCAGGAGGCCAGCCTGGCCTACCTTGTGTCAAAAATCAAACAGAAATGATTCAGTTTTTAAAGCATCAACAATACATTGTCCCTCAGTATCCACAAGGGACCAGCATATGCTCCAGTCCCTGACATAACATGGTATGACATTGGCTCAACTGCATCTTCCCACACACTTAAACCATCACTCTCTGATTTTCAAAGCCTAATGCAGCATTGGCATCATGTAATAGCTGATGCATAGTTCAGGGAAGAAGAGGAAAGCCTGTATCTGTTCAATAGAGTTGCAATTAAAAAAAAAAATCTGGGGCCAGTGAGATGGCTCAGCAGATAAAATGCTTATGATGCTGCCCTCGTGACCTGAGTTCAATCCCCAGAACCCATTTGGTAGAATAGAAGACCTGACTCCATGAAGCTGTCCTCTGACCTCCACACACATGTAGATGCATCTCTTATCCCCAGCCATCACCTCTTCTCCCCACTGTGTACCCGTCTCTGTGCCCAAAGATCCCACCTTATGTGAATGCTCAGCCACATCAGACCAGGTCCATCTTATGGCCTCATTTTAACGCCGTTACTCTGTTAAAGTCGTATTTCCAAATAAGGCTATAGCCATAGATTCTGAGGATCAGGACCCCAACACGGACATTAGGAAAAACACAATTCATTCCCCAATTGCATTATAACTGTGTGTAGTTAATCTCCAGTGGCTACAAATTCATCTATAACTTTGGGAATCTCAAATATTGAAAGAACATTTACATCATTTTCTAAGATAGCAATGTTCTTCACAAAATTATTTCCCTTTGCCTCCCAGGGGTTGTCCCATTAGCTCCTGGCCTCATGGAGTCCATCTCATAAGGAACAGGAGAATTTGAGGCTGTTCTCTCTCAGCACAGCTGGCCTCTGGACACCAGGATGGCATGTCAAGCCAGGGGCTCCATCTATAGGGCAGTACAGGTAGAAATGTGGGTGGGTGGGTGTCACCAAGGTCCTTCCTGGCAGTGGTCTTCATGGAGTGAGGGAGTCGCTTCCTGTCTTGATCTCCTGAAGGGGATGTGCTCTTTCTGGGTGCTCTGAGAGTCTTGAGGACTGAACCTGTCCCTGGTGCCCATGTACACTGAGCATGCCCACAAGAAGTGGAAGTTTTGTACAGGCCCCAAGCCCCTTGCCCAGCTGAGCTGAGATGGGCGGGGTAGATCTTTGTATTCTTGTCAGTTCCTTACTGTTTGCCCTCTGCTGGCCTCTCAGGGTCTGGGGATGGGGGTGAAATCTTATTCCAGCCCCAATACTAGTGGTCACCCAGTGGTCCAGCTGGAAGCTGTCTGTCTGTATTCCCATCTGATGGCAGCACTTGCAATCAATGACTCTGTGAACTGGCCATCTGATGCCCGTACCAGGAGTCACTGACCCTGTGAACTGGTCAGGGTACATGAGGCCAAAATAAAAGCAGTCCAGGATTCTGAATTCAAATCCAGTACCAAAAGTCCTGGCGAATCTTGGCACTTCCCCAACCCCAGTTCCTCAGTGGCCAAACAGACCTGGTTTCTATCTCCCAAAGGAGGGGTGTCTATAAGGAGCAGTAGGCAGAGCTCAGCATCCTATAGGCACCCTCCTCTCTCTGGTCTTTAGTTTCCTCCCTGCCAACAAGGAAGAGGATATTCATGGGTTCTGCCAGCCATGTCTGACTCCCGGGGGCAACCTTTGGGGAATCTAGCGTCTCTGTCCACTACCCAAAGAGGCTGCAGCAGGGCTGGGTCACTTCATCTTTCCTGTGGTCAAGGTACCTGCTCCATTCATGCCCTGTGAGGAGATATCCACAGCCTCTACCTAGCGACCAGTCATACAGACCCCTATACCTCACCAGGTATCTTCAGTCCCAGCTCCTCAGTCTATCGGTCCCTGGGCTCTGAGACTTCAGGACCCTTCTGTTTATAAGAACAGTCACAGTGGAAGGAAAGGATCCCTGAGCTCTTCCTCTGCCATTCTTGTCTTACATGAGGCCCAATCTCAAGCTCAGAGGGGTACTGTTCATGCTTCACCCCTATTTATTGAATACTCTGAGCCAAGAGGAGGTAGAAACAAGCAAACACACAAGAGGTAGAGTGGGCGTGTTAGGCAGTAGAGAGGCCTCCCTGCTCTGGCTGACTAAAATGTAGATTGACAGCATCACAGGCTGATGTACAGACCACAGTCCATGGGCCTTCCCCATCCTAATGCTGTTTTTTTTGCCATGGCTGTACCAGCTCACCACACCTCAGGCCTTGCCCCCTCACTCAGGCCCTGGCATCCTGCAAGCAGCCTGGCCAGGCAGCAAATCTGAGGTCACCGAGCTCTTCCTCCTGATCATGTATCTTTGGTGGGGGCTGGGGCTGTAGAGAGTTGGTGTGTCGCTGATACTGATCCTCTCAGGGTCTCCCTTTACCCCTCTGAAGTCTGGACACAGCATCCTCTACTTCAGGATTTTCTAGGTACTGAGCAGACATCTTAAGCACAAGGGCATGCCAAAGAAAGCACAGCGCTGTCCCTGGATGACAAAAGCAACTAATGGAGGAAAAGGTTGGTTTGGGCTCAGGAATCCAGGGCACAGTTGATCATGGCGGGGAATTCATGGCGGCTGGAGCATGAGGCAGTTGGGCCCGTTGCACAGAGTTGAGAAGCAGAGTGTAGTAAAAGCAGGTGCTCAGCTCACTTTCCCTTTCCATTGAGTCTGGAGCCTGCGCTCATGGAATGGTGCCACCTCACACTGCGGGTAGGTCTTCCCACCCCAGGTAAGCCAGTCTCAGAGCTTCTGCACAGACACACCCACAGGGCTGGCTCAAGCTGAATCTAGATCCCATCAGGTTGACAGTGTTAGCAATCACAGCCACATATTGCTGCTCTGAGGCTTCTGGCTCCTCATCCCACATCTAGCCCCCATCAGGCTCAGTGTAGGAGAACCAAAAGCAGGCTTGGCATTTCTCTGCTAGCTGAAAGTCATCGAACTTGTAGGTTTTACTGTGAGAAGGCACCAAGGGTTCCTCCACAGCCACACCCAGTACTAGAAGCTTTCTAGGTCACTGGCCATTTCTCAATGTCTTCCAGGTCGACTGCCAGGACAGACTTCCTTTCCAAGGGCAGGGGTGGTTCACAGTTCAGGCATTTTCTGGTTAAATCACTCCACTGACTCTCTCACTGGATGTCATGACTCCTGCTTTCTGTGCCTTGGAGTCTCTTAGAGGACTCTCTTCCCTGGGAACATGCCCCTAGATTACTTGCACCCTGTGAAAAGCCATCTGTCCATCCTTCTCCACCCCAAAGCTCTCCAGGCATCCCTCTGTCACATTTCATTCAGGGTCTTGTCTACAAGGCAATCTAATGGGACAATCTCTCAATTGAGAGATTCCTTCTTCCTTAATGTCAAGCCAAGTTGACAAAAGCCAATGAGCAAACAGGGAATGAGCTTGGATCCTCATGCTTGGTGGCAAGCACCCTTCCTGGGGGCTGTGAACACCCAAAGGAAGCCTGGAGTGGCTGGAGGGGCTGGGTGATAGCCTCAGAGAGGTCTGAGTTGGAATGTCTCCTCTGTCTCTTCCCAGCTGTGTGATCAGGATGGGTCTCACCTCTCTGCACACAAGCAAGAGTGAATGTATGAGCTGCTGCTTCTCCAAGCACAGAGTCCAGGGCTCATCTATCTCTGTAACCATAGTTCCTAAGCTACAACCGGTGCCCGTACTTGCTGAGGAAAGGGAGCACAAAGAGACTGTTGAGGGGTTGGTGGACTGGCTTGGCAGGTAAAGGTGATTGCTGCCAAGCTTAAGGACCTTAAGGATTGAGTTCAATCCCTGTGTGCTTAGTTTCTGTCAATTTGACTTGATACAGCTAGGGCCATCTAGGAAGAAGGAATCTCAGCTGAGAAAAATGCTCTGTCAGACTGACCTGTAGGCAAATCTGTGGGGGCATTTTCTTGATTGATGGTTGGCTTGGGAAGGCCCATCCCACTGTTGAGCAGTGCCACCCCTGGACAGGTGGTTTGGGGTTGTATAAGAAAACATGCAGAGGACGCCACAGGAAACAAGGCAGCAGTAAGCAGCACTCCTCTCTGGCCTCTGGTTCAGTTCCGACCTCCAGGTTGCTTCCTTAAGTTTTGCCCCGACTTCCCTTCATGACAGACTGTAAGGTGAAATAAATCTCGTCCTTCCAAGTTGCTCTCAGTTGTGGTGTTTATCGCAGCAGTGGAGAGCGAGATGGGCCATGGTGGACAGGGAGAACTCACATGGGTAAGATGTCCTCTGACCTTCATGCTTGCTCTACGACACACACACACCCAGAATTTAATGGAGCATTAAATTATGTAATTATGATACTAGAAGCCCCACACATGTCTTGAGAGCAGCCCCGGGCAGAGGCTGAGATATGTCCCTCTACCCCATAAACTTAAAGCACACATGCCCCAGCACTGCAGAGCCTCCAATCACCACTGGGGGCGCCATCGCTCACAGTTCCTAAACTGGCAGCTTTCATTCAGAAAGGGTCTCAGCTTCAACCATAATTTTAACAACTAAGGGCTAAGTAGTAAAGGAAAATGAGAAATAAAAATCATCAGAGTAAGTTTTCAACACTTGAAATGGCATCCATGCAGAGCAGGAGGTGGCAGGCACCTACAGACTTGCTCATGTGGAAAGGGGCTGCTTCCTTGAGATGCTGGAAAGTCACTCCCTGGGGAACAATGAATGTTTTCTTTTTATTCTTGATAAACCAGAGTGGCTGGGTGTGCTCTCATGGAACAAGTAAGAAGTGTCTGGGCCAAGAGATGGATGGCTGCCAGGATCCGTTACTTTTTCCCTCTATGGCCAGAGAGGCTTCCTGGAGGAGGTATGTCCTGAGTGCTTGACCCAGGCCCCTCATGGGATGGTCTCCAAGAGCCTCTCCAGCCACACGACCATCCATCAGAAGCCTCCTTGGGCAGGGCAGCTTTAGGCCAGCCTCCGTCCTGTTCCCAGTGCAGCTCTTCACCAGCTAGTTGTACAGGCTGTCCTCAAAAGAAAGGAACTTCCAGGTAGCTGGACTTCAGCCATGCTGCTGCTGATAGGATCAGGGGGCTGTGGAGGAAGCCCAATCATGTCTTCCACCCACAGTGCTTTGGCAGAGTCCACTGGAAGAGGCCAGTCCCCAACCTCTGGTGCCCAGCCATGCTCCACGCCCCTTACCAGCCTGGCTTCCCCATCCTTGCTGGTCCTTAGACCAGAAACAGAAGCAGCTAGGTATCTGCCTGCTGGGGCTTCCTCCAAGAGTATAGCCACAGGCTGCAGACACCTGGATTACCGGCCCTGGTACCAAGAGGTCGGAGTGGGAGTTGGTGTTGGGTGACCTGGAACTCAGAAGGGACCCCAATCAGGATCTCTCATCATCTCTGGATCAGGTATGAAAAGTTGGGCTCATGGGCTGCCAGTACCCCCAGGGAGCCTGGGGAAGGCAGTTGGTCAGGTGGAAATGCTCAGTGTTGGGGGAGACAACTGGGAAGTGAGGACCAGAAGGAGGCTGGAGAGATGGGTAAGCTCAATGGATGCTAACAAAGGACCCAGGGGACAGTCCCTGGCTTCCTATAGCAGGCCCTCCAGAAGGCTGCTAAAGTATGTGTGAATGGGCAGAAAGCCAGATCGCCTCCTGTACTGACACTCTTGGGTCACTTGCAACACTTATTTCAGGCCTCTGTGACTGCCTGTCCTGTCCTGTCTTTCCTGTCTTGTAAACTGGAGAGAGAGAAGCGGAGAGAGAAAGAGAGAGGCGTAATAGTGGGTCCATAAGGGACATAACCGCCATGAGACTCAAATGATGTGTTCCTCAGCATAGGTGTATGCCAACAGCGGTGCTCCTACTGCGCATGTGGCTTCAACCCCGGGGGCAGCAAGTCCTCCGTGGAGCTGTCTGGATACCTGAAAGGCTTCTTTTGCCTTTATGGGTAGCTGCAGAAGGGGCCTTGGGTGCAGTTTCACACCCCAAATCAGAGAATCTGAATCTTCTAGCTAGCGTGTCTCAGATTACTCCCCAGCCTCCAGCCCTCCCCTCCTTCTCATAGGTCCGATGGCCATGGTGATGGGACTTTCTCTAGGGTGCTTAGACGCATGAAGTGGGCTATGTACATAAAGGACTGATCCTGCACCTGCGTGTCCATTGAGAACCACTGTTACCACTGCCACCACCATCACTTTTGTCACGACTGGCCCTTGCTAGTGTTATTAGGAAAGAGAGGCTACAAGGGAGGAGGGCTGGGGTCGTACAGCCAGAGAGCAGGGAGGACACAGCCCTGCCCCAGGATTTGTTCCCCGTACACATCTCAGCCGTTGCTGGTCTTCTCCCATCTCTGTTTGCCTATTTCAGGTAGCTGTTTGTCCTGCAAAATACTTAGTGTAACCCTACCCAGAAGTACCCCCTTGGACGTATATCCCTCATAACCTTATTTCTGGGCTCCAGTCTAGGGGTACTATGCAGAGGAAGATGGTATTCCTCTAAGAGGCTGGACCTGCAGAGCCTAGATTGGGGGTTGGCCTTGTCCCCACCCTGAGTTTAGCATAGGGTCTGGGGTCTTCTTTGAGGATCTGTGGTTCTGCTCATAAACAGGTAGGGCCTTGTCTCTGTCTCTCCTGCACTGGCATCATCTAGCAGACGGGACAGGAACACAGAGCAGGCACAGAAAGCAAGGAAGTACCGCTGGGTTAACTTAGGAAGAGGCTACTTATAACACACCAGCGACAAGGGAATGGTCCTTGGACTTGAATGACCCCAGAACCCTGCTAAGAACCTTCTGTGCATATCTCAGTTCATTTCAACCTCAGCTGATCTGGAAGAAGGTAGTGTGGTGCCCATTTCACAGATGAGTAGGCTAGAGGAGGCCTGTCTGTGTGCAGTAGGGAGACTACAGGCACCAAGCAAGTGATATGAGATGATGCTGGAGACTGGGTGGTGACAATAGGGAGTTCTGGGGATGGCAGTAAACTGAGGTCCAGTAAATGAACTCTTCAGAGACGGACATGAATATGTGTTCAGTGAGTAACCATGCTGATCTCAGCCAGGACTCCGTTACTGTGAAATCAGCATGAGATTCAGCCTGTTTCTGGTAGCTGGTGCCTCCCATCTGAAATATCTTAATCTAATTTTAAAATATTCTATGCAACTGACACAGCTATGAGGAATCTAAGAAGCTGAAAAGACTAAATATAGGGCAGAGGTGAGGCCAGGAGCAGAGCAAGCCATTAGGATGTAAGATGTAGTGGGTCTCATAGATATTAGGATATGGACCGGTTCCTTGTGAGATCTTTGCCTTGCTACTGTGAGGCACTGATGGCGGTAGACAGCGCCTCTATGCCATCTTCATAGTATTCGGACAAATTTAACATTGTTCTAAAATAACAACAAAAGTGTATGTAGAAACATGCCCTATGGGGCCTGACAAGGTGGTGTGGTGATGAAGAACATTTGCTGCTCTTCCAGAGGGACCAAGCTTAGGTTCCCAGAACCCACATGACAGCTTACATCATCCCCTAACTGCAGTTCCAGGTGATCCAATGGCTTCTTCTGAGCCTCTACAAGCCCAACTGACGTGCACATCTCATACACAGACGATCTCCCAAAACACACAATTTAAAAATATAAATATATCTTCTCAATGAATAAACATGCCCCCAAGTCTGAATGAGGCCTTAGGGCCACCAGTTTGCATCCTCTGCTGATGTAACCTCTTCTTTCTACGGAGAGAAAAACTGAGGCACAGGCAGAGGAAGAACTTTCTCGGGACTCGAGGCTGGAAAGCCAGTCCTTACTGTAGTAGTAGAGGATAGATTGGGGCAGGAGTCTCCTCATCCACAGGTATCTCCCATGTTTCCCCTGACACAAATGGCCAGCCATGCCAGCTGCCCTCTGCCTCCCACTGCTGGACTCCCCAGGGCAATTCTCTCATTAGCCTCAGACCCATAAAGCATGTTCTGGAGATATGCATCACCTTCCATTCCACTGTGTTTCCACATAGTTGCCCTCAGGAGATACTAGAGGTATCTCTCTGTCACTGTGTCCAGTCAGGGACATACTTAAGTGTTGGATGGGCATATGAGAGAAGATACCAGATGGGTAGCTGAAGGCACACAGGTGCTCCAGGCTGCCAAGAGCACAGTCTCCAAAGCTAGGGATTTGGGCTCACCCTGGCTCTGCTGCTCTGGCCATCTGACATGGACAAGTCACTTCAAACCTCGCTGTGCCTCAGTTTCCCCACCTTCAGATGGGAGTGGTAGTACCTGCACCTTTCTTGGTTGCTGAGAAGCCACAGAGAGTTTATGAGTATGTGAAGGAAACAGCTGAGGCGGAAAGGGGAGAAAGGGAGAATGACATTTGTGTGTCATGGAGAGGTAAATCTTGGGCAGAGTCATGTGAGTACCCATTTCGGAAAAGGGGCTGGAGACACCTGTTCTTTGGCATGGTACATATTTGAGGGAGGGAGGCTTGGGATGTGGGCCCTCCCACCTGCTGATCATGTGACCTTAGCAAATACTTATCCTGTCTGTGCCTCAGTGTTCCCCCATCAGTGAACCCAGTATGGTACCCAGGGCACTCACTTCACAAGGATCCAGCAATCACATTGGTGGATTGGCAGATGCATGCTGCCTAGTTCTGCCTGATGCTTCTAGAACAAGCCCTGGCCAGGTGGGTATTTGTTGTGCATATACAAAAGGGCATCCATGATTAGGAGACAGATCCAAGCAGTGTCAATCCCCCTGCTTCTCATATCTAGGTAGCTGCTCTGCCAGAAGTAAAGTTGTAAGGGACCCAGGATACTAGACATCCAACTCTGTAGCCTCAGCATCCTAGGAGAAGCCAGCACTCTGAATTCCTAGGCACGGTTCTCCAATTTTTCAACATTGGCATTTAATTCAATTTTATTTTAAGCTCCAAGCAAAACAAACAAATGTATTTTAAGCTGCTCTTGCAAATGGGCCATTTGTGGTTTCTACTCCAGCCTGGCCTGGCCAATTCGCTTTCTTTCATTTTAATTTGTGGCAGAGAGATAAGGGAAACTGAGGCTTAGAGAGAAATGTCTGCACCTTGCTATGTGTGACAGTACAGATGAGCAAGCAGGAAGTCTCCTCATTCCCTCTGCCCTGTCCCACATCACACAAGCAGCTTCTTTACCAAACCACCCAGCTGAGAAGGAAAGAGGTCAATGGAATTTTCCCCTTGGCCCAGCGTTCTGAAGTATGATGTCACGGTACCCAGTGGCAGGTGCAACAGGTATAGTAGAGTGCTGGGTGGGGAGGAGAAGCATCATCCCTTCTAGAATCCTAGCAGCGATTACAAAGCCCCAGCCCTGGGGTAGCAGGTTGGTAACCAGAATTACAGGGGGTCCCTGGATCTCTCCACAGTCAAGGATGGCCAAGGTAGCCTGCCAGAGAGGAACTATTAAATTTGGCTGAGGAGACAGAGGAAAGAGGCTGAAGTTAGGGAGCCAGTTCATTGACAGGTGGGTCCTAGCAACCCTCCAGCTGCTTTTTCCTTTCATTGAAAATCTACCATTTGGTTTCCACTTAACCTGCTGGCCCTTGCACTTTCTGGCCTGTGACATGGGCACTGAAAGAGTCCTGACCTTGGGATGAAGGTAATATAATACAACATAGGCAGGGGACAGGATAATGGAGCTCCCCCTGTGTGGTCACCAGCAGCTGTCATTGCACCAGCCCTTTAGAGAATCCTCCTCCTGCTCTTTCTACCTGCCCCCTTTTATGCATGTTTATAACCTTCACTTTGAAAGCTTGGGTTCATCTTTCATAACCTCCACTTCTCATGTAGAGGGTTCTATTCTAGATCTTTCCACATTATCTTTACCTGCAGAACAAGCCTGGGCCCAGAAGCAGCATCCCTGCAGAGGAAAAGACAGTCTGGAAGGAATAGGATATACCTGAGGTTACCCACCCACCCCATATGACTCTGGCCTTGATCTCTCTGTGGAATGAAAACCACCCAAGCTGCTATGTGGTTCTGTTGAGCTGTTAATTGACCAGTAGGCAGTGTTGGGTTGAGACCTTCTTGAGCTCACTTCTGTTTGGGGTTCAGTGTGTTTTGCAAGCAAGAGCTGTGGAGCTACAGTATTTATGTCTTTTTCTTGGACAGTTTCCAGAATAATTTCCTCCCTAATGCCAATAAGTGCAATGCTGGATTCAGCAGAGGCTCCCACAAAGCAAGGGCCTTGCAGCATAATGACCATGAGACAAAAGGGACATTTGTAGACATGACAGTCACCTGGTGGCAGGGTCCCAGAGAGGGCCTCAGACTGGAGACTTGAGGGATGCAGGATAAATTACAGGTCTAGCTGTGTGACCTTGAGCCAACTACATGACCTCTCCAAAAGCAGTTGGGAAATAAAGCCTGGATGTGCATAGCATCTGTGAGAACAGGGCCAAGTTCAAGACTGGGCTGTAGACCCGGAGTCTGACATGGGCACGACAAAAGCCTAGTAAGGGACCCTGGGGAGCAGCTCAGCTGAGAAACCCAGAAAGAGAGAACTGGACAGGGAGGCCCACAGAAGATCTGTGCCTGGAACACACATCCTTGGGGGTAGACAGGGTTCTGCACCTGAGAGGCCTGGCTCATAGCAACCACAAAGATCCAGTTCCCTGTTCTGTTTACCCCCTAATCTTACTCATCTTTCACCCCCATAGACATATGGAAAATCAGAGGGTCTGCTGCCAACCACATCTTGGTTCAAATTAGTCAGCCTGCCCCAGTTGGTGTTCTGGGTATAACTCCTCCTCCTTGACCCTCAGTTTCTTCTATGAATGGGCAGAACAGCACTGCTTCCTGTAGGGATGCTGAGGGAGGCAGAGGGCTCTCTGGTACACAGTAGAGCTCTGAAGGATGCAGAGCAAATGCTGATGTGACAAGCAAGGCTGGTTTTCTAGAGCCAATACTCCAGTTCCATTCTCAGGAGACACGTTGCTGACACTGCAGGTGGGTCACCCGACACTGGACTTCACTCTGGAACTCCGCTCCTGCAACCACATGCTTCCCATTAGGTCCCACTTGTCACCTTGTGTAAACCACCCAGGAGCAGGAACAAGCCATCCCCAAACCACAGCTCCTTTCTGGGCTCTACCCCACAGGCTCATGCTGGCTATGGTCTTGGGCTAACCCTCAGCCAGTGTTTGGCTAATGTCTACCAACCACACATGCAGTGTAGAACTTGTTCTGGGAGCTTTCTCCTCCAAACCAGAATCCGAGGACCCCCTTTTTATTAGCTTGGGGTAATGGTTAAGTGTCCTCAGGCATCTCCAAGGCCCTCCGAAGGTTTATCTAGCATTGCATAGCCTAAGTACCACCCTCCAGGACACCATGCTGCATAACCTGGGAAGACCACAGACATGTAACCATCCAATATAAACCAAAAAAAAAAACCCATAAAGAACAGCCAAAAGCCCACAGCTCTCCAGCCAGGTCCAGTCTCTTCAGAAGACTTCCTGAGCAGCTAGGCTCTTTGCCCTGCATTGCCAGGAAAAACAGAGGTCCAATCTTGAATCCAGCCCACACGCTTCTTTACCACCTGCTCCTTCATGGTTCCACAACCCAGGCCTCTCCCTCTGGACCCCCCAAGCTAATTACAGCCTTCTCCAAGTCATCTCAAGGAAAAGCTAATTAAATCAGGGGTGCCCATCAATTTCCTGGCTAAGGACACAGCCTACAGCTTGACATCTCTCTTCTTTGTTCTGGGATGCTGAAAGTGTCTGGCCTGTGGCTTCCTCTGAGATCGAGGTTAGGGTTTAGCTCCCAGGTCTTAGTTAAAAAGAACGAAAAGACAAGACTTCAAATTGCTCTTATACACTGTGTCAGGATGCCGGTGTAGATGTGAGCCCCAGACACAGAGCTGCAGCTGGATCTGTGTAAACACAGAATGTGTGCAAAGAGGCAAGTGGGCGGCAAATGGCAGATAGGGTGCCCCCACATTCTGCTGGCAAAGGATGAACATAGACCCCTGCCTCGTTCAGTACCAGCCCTTTTATGCTCAAGCAGAATGTTCCAGGCCAGGACCTCAAGAGGCTACTCTTGGCTGGCATGAAGCAAGTGATGAGCCCACAGTTGATGAATGGACAAGTGACTGTATCACGCCTTCCACAGAGTTACACAGAGCAAAACCCCAGGCAATGTTAGGGCAGTGTCTCTCTTGCCATCCTTTGGAACTGAAAATAATCACGAGACAGATGACTTCAAATCCTCAAACCAGCACTTGAAAAGGCATGAGGCGGGTAGTTAAAGAGATGGCTCAGTGGCTAAAAGTACTGGCTGCTCTTCCAGAGGACACAGGTTCAGTTCCCAGCTCTCACACAGCAGCACCCACAGCCATTTTAACTAGAGTTTCAGAGGATATGATGCCCTCTTCTGGTCTCCACAGGTACTACATACATGTCATGCATACATCCAGGCAAGCATTCACACACTTTAAATAAATAATTCTAAAGGAAGTTGTAAAGAAAAGAGAAGAAATATTTGATATGAAAGCAAACAGAGTGTGATGGTGTAGTGGAAAAGGGAGTAAGCCTCCCTAACACACACACCACCACCATTTACCCACCCACCCACTGTCACTCATCTACAGACACTAGATAATGCCCTTTCCTGGGCCTCTATGTTCCCTTCATAAAAAGGGTGCCTGCCTGTGCACCAGCTGTGACTAACACCCATGTCAGCCACATCCCTGAGGACTGCCTTGAGGGGTCTAGGCATTGGGAGTCAGACCCTCCTCTTTGGGGGTAGGACTGGAGAACGGGTGTCAGTGTGTAGCTCATCTGTAAAATGGGAGCTCATGTACCCACCAGGCTGGAACCGTGAGTAACCAGCATCATCTGTTTCCATGCCTACCACTCAACTATAGATGGTAAGAGCTCCCTCCCAAAGGCAGGAAACGAAAAGGGGGATTAATCTGTGTGGCAGGTTCAGTCCAGGACCCAGAGAATTGACTCTGGAGTTAGGTTCAAAATCCATCTGGTTGTGGGTCCTCAGGCAAGTTGCTTAACCTTTGTGGGTCATTGCAAAAAAAAAAAAGCTTACATGGGGCCAAGTTCTTTGAACTAGACCTCATGCACAGCTAACAATCTCAAATCTCAACCTTTCTAGAAATTTGAGGATGAGAGTGCCACTGTCCATGCCACACAGTGACAGCTCTGCTCCATTCTTGTCCCCAAAGAGAAGGGTCTAGCAACGCCTTCAGGACAGAGTTGCTTGGGTCAGGGGAGCGTGACGGGAAGAGTTCGATGGTCAGGTGTGAGGGCACACACTTGTGATGCCAGCACTTGGAAGGAGGAAGAGAAACAGAAGGCACATGGATTCAGGCTCAGGCTCCATGGAAAGACCCTGTGTGAGAGGAGCAGGTTTGGGGGCAGGGCTGGGCCTCCCTCTGAGGCATAAGTAGTATGGGGAGGTGCTATAAATATGAGAGGTAAGGGGCTTTCTAACTAGGCCAGGAATGTGTGTTAGCCATTGAGGTCAGGACGCTGTGGTGGTGCTTGGTTGGAAAAGGCTTATAGAGAGCTGCTATCCCTGGGTGCAGAGGTAGCCAAAACCTGAGACTGGGGAAGGGAACTGTGACAGGGGGCTCCCATACTGCCCTCATGCCCAGAGCCATCCCTCCTACACTGGCAACCTTTAGGAAAGCCTCCTGTCCCTCTGGTTTCTGAAAAAAAATCTCTCCACAGTCTAGATCAGCTCCACAAAACCCACTCTCCAGCAGGGGTCTCAGCTAAGGTTCCCAAGGGACAGACAGGATGTCACCCAATCCATGAATAGTGTCTGTCCTGTTTTAATAACAGTGTACTTACTGTACCGTGCTATGCAAGGAAGGCTTATGATAAGACAGTCATCTCCTGAGATCTGAGAGGGGTGGTTTCTGAGGCCCCCCCCCAAGGCTGCTGAAACCACTGTGAAAATTGTGCAAGTGACATAGGCCTCAGGGAATCTCCACACACCCTCCCTACATGCTTCAGATGGATTCTATTATGACTTATAACACCCAAGACATCCATCTGTCGTGTAAAGAATTCCCAGTGAAGATGCATTTCTTAAGCTATTTCCAATCACATTTGGTTGAATCTGAATTGTGGGGTTCCAAGAATACAAAAAGTCAACCAAACTTTGTTTTGATAAAGGAATTGTTTCAAAGACAAATGTTAAATCATACCGTGTTATCCAGCTTTCTATCACTACAACAAAATATTTCACACAACCACCTTATGAGGCAGCAAAGTTTGGGGCTCCTGGTTTTGGGGGGTTTCAACCTAGATTGAAATGGCCATTTGCTTCAGGCCTGTGATGAGATGGTGCATCTCTGTGAGATCCTATGATAGGTAAGCAAAATTTTCACTGCCAGTCAGCCAACCGAAGTGGGCAGGGGCACATGCCCTCCAAGGACACTCACTCAGGGACCTCCCATGGCCTCTACTTTCTAAATGGTCTGCTACCATCCAGTATTGGCACCCTGCAAACCAAGTACTTGAGACTAAATAACAAATAGGGTACAAGACCTCACTGCTGAAGTTGGGGGGTTCTGCTGTGGAGGGGTGCCCTTCCTAGGTACCTTCTGTGAGTGCCACCCCAATCCACATACCTTTCTTCTTGTGATGGTCATGTCTTCCTCTCTTCCAGTGTGCACTGCCCCATATCATTGCCACCCACTGTGGGGTTTCATTTAGTTAGTGGCTTTGGTCTTGTTTCATATGTTGCAATCAGTAAAAGAAAGCTGGGGACAGAACCTGGGGCCCCGGGCCACAGCCCAGTTAAGATAGTGACCTGCCTCTCTGCCCCCACACAATCACCACATCACAAAGCAAGCCTTGGGGCCCTCTGTGTACCGCCTAGTGGGCCCTACTTGGAGCCAAAAGCAGGCTAGGAGGGAACACCCTGTCTATACCCTGGAGCCAGATGGCTCAGCATCCCTGTATTGGATGGAAAGCAATCTTTCTTCCATCCTGGTCTTGGGAATTGCTTGAGTCCATGCCACCTGATGCATTCTGAGCTGTCACCAGCTCTCCACAGAGTGGCTCTATGTGTCACCTTCCTCAGAACCTTTGTCATTACCAGGGTTCAAGGGACACTCATATAGGGTAAGCATCTAGGTGGCAAGCCAGGCTTCTCCCTAGCCTTCCTCAATTCATCCATGGCCATGGCCACATTCAGGGTGAGGAAAGCCAAGGTCCATACAAAGCAGATGGTGGGAGGTCTGGCTTCAGGAAGAAATACAGAACCCTACCCCTGTAGCTGCCTCAGGTAGGCGGAGCAAGCATGCCCTTTGTCAAATGCTATTTTTAGCAGAGCAGGCAAGGAACAGAACCCTGCACAGGAGCTGATTATAAATGACATTCCTGTGGTGGTATTGTGTGTGTGTGTGTGTGTGTGTGTGTGTGTGTGTGTGCACGTGTGTGTGTGTAAGCCAAGGACAACTTGCAAGAGTTGGTTCCTTTCATGTGGTTCTCAGGGTCTGAACTCATGTTCAACACCAAGTTTTGCAGCAAATGTCTTTATCACTCGGCCTTCTAGCCAGCCCCTCGCCTCCATTTTGCAGATGATGAAAAGGAGAAAGACAATGGTCAGAAGTGAGGCTTATGCACACAACTCACAAAAGCCCGTGCATAGCACCACCCCGTTACATCCCTGCTGCACAATGGCGCCTTCTCTCTATTACACCCCAATAGTCAAACCTCATCTTCACACCCATGCTCTGAGAAGCAGCCTTCAGCCAGTGACACACAGAAAGGCTCCAGATCAGAACTCATTCCAGGGACAGCAAGCTTGTGAAACACGGTGAAGAGACAGAGGCATGGAGAGACCAAGACAGTGAGTGTCTCGTGTGGTGGGGACACTGGGAAATTTAAAGAAGGGACACTCGGTGCTCAGAGGCAGAGAGGCCTGGGGCCGAGGCTTTGGGTCCAGGGGCAAAGCAAGGAAAGGGAGAAAGGAGAGAGAGGCTTTCACTGGCCAACTTAGGTCCCTCACTGCTGTCACCTGGAAGAAGCCCTCGGACAGTGGGGCAAACATCAGGAAGCAAGGTGGCAGATCCTTCAACTGCCTTCAAAGCCCAAGGCAGGGGCAAATGAAAGAGACCAGTCAAGAAGATGGCCGATCCCAGCTGTCACACACTGCTGGTACCCATGCACAGGGAGCTCTTGGGAAGATAGACGTCGTCCTTGTAGAGTTCACTCTTACCTGGGCGGGGCCCAAGTTGCCAGTGAGGTCACAAGCTGTCACTACAAGCAATTCCAGTGCCTCACTGATCAAGGCTGCCTCCAAGTCATGCTATGCAGAACATAGGTGTGTGTGCCCAGAGAAGGGAGTTGAGGGTAACTACTCAAAAAAGTTTATGTTCTAACAGGGATGGTATTCTAGGCCTTGTCTTGGTTCATTCCCAGGATAGACTCTAAGAGGGATTTTCCTGTCTCACAACTGATAAATAGAACTCAGAAAGTAGAGAGACTGGCCTATGGCCACACTGTTAATGCATGGCAGAGTTCAGATCTGAACTGGGCTCTACATACTCCAATTAATGATGATGCTCTAGGTTAGACCTCTTGGCCTCTTGCCAGCACTGCTCTGGGAATTGGGTCGGGGCTAGAAGCTCCTAAGGGGCTGATGTGCTGGTTTTTTATGGAGTGGTAGCTGAGTGCTTTTGCCAAATCATGGGAGAGATGGTTTCCAGCTATGTGATCAGCTCTAGAGTGCTTAAGATACCCCAGCAGAGGAAAGAGAGAAATTCTATCTACTCTGGGACAGTGGTATCCCTCAGCACTTCCTCCAGATTTCCAGGCTCCCTCTCCTCTTTCCTTCTCTGTAACCAAATCATCTATAAGCTCGACTTTCCAAAGATAGTCCCCATCCCATTAGACATATAGTAGGTGCTTAATTAATGCTGAAGCATGAAGGAGTGTTCCAGCTTCAGATTCTATCCAATTTAGCTTAAAATCAAAGACTATAACCAGTTGAAGATGTTGCCTTGGCAGAGTAGAGATGAAGACATAAGCTGGATTTTTCTGAGCACCTATTATATACCACCTGTATGCATATGGCTCACTCATGCATCCCAGGGCCCCCATAACCTCAGCTGCTGTTTCCATTTAGCTGATGTAAGAACTGAGGTTCAAATTAGCTCAGCAACCATCTCTCAGCCACTCAGACCTAAGCAGCAGAGCTGGGGTTCAGCACTAATCCGCTTGACCCCTAACCCTGCTCTTCTGTGTTCCCCCAAAAGTCATAGTATCTTGAGGCAGCTGTTCCTGCCATGTCAGGGGAACTTTGGGCATGAAATCGGAATGCCTTAGATGTTCCCAAGTCTCCCATCCTGCTGACTGCTGGTCCAGTGTCCTCCTGCCTCCTGGGCTGCCTTCTGTGGGCTGGTAGTGACAGTGGCCTGCACTCAAGTGGACTGTTGTGGATGCCCCGGTGCAGATCTCCTAAGAGAACCACAGCTAGTAAAGATAAGCTCCAGCAAGGCGGCCTCACAGGGTGATTGGGTTTCTTCATGGGCCAGAAGGACTGCCATGGAGTAGACCCTACACCCCAGCCTTGGCTTTGTGGTGCATGTCTCAAGGGAAGTAGCCCCTGCTTGGCCTCAGACTCCCAGAATGTAAGAAGGAGAGATGGGGCTGGTGGAGGGTAGGGCAATGTGTCCAAGTGTACTAGCTCAAGGAATTCCCAGAATCCTCTGGGGAGGGTAAGAGCAGCTACAAGAAACCACCAGCTCAGCTCTCAAGGGCAGCCAGTTCTTGAGGCCCAGCTTCTCCCCATCTCCTGCCTCTCTCTTATTTATCCCAGCTCCCCAAGGCCACTTGCAGAAGCCCCTAGCAAGAGCCAACCCTCCCCAGACCTATCACAGGGAAATGAGTGAAGTCACTTAGCCCACACCCATCTATGCTACCAGCCGGGCAGCTTTGTGCTAGTGCTATCTGAGCCTCTGTCTAGTCATCTGTAAAATGGGGTGGCACTCACACTACCTTGAAGGGCCCAGGGAAACTTCTAATGTACCCTCATGTAAGAAGGTCCTAGGGTAACCTGACTGTACGAGTGACGCTTTCAATTAGGCCATCTCTCGGTCACATTAAGCAACTGTCCTGGCTTCCCTGAGACTGATATCAGCAGGGCCAGCTCAGGGCCAGTCCAGACCCTGCTGCAGGACATTGTGCCCTGACTAACAAGTCCTACTCACAACTCAGTTCATACCACTCGTTCAGATCTCCCACAGTCTGCCCTCCTCCACACTTGGGGCATGGCCACTGGTGCTTCTGATGTTCTCCATGGGCCCTTTCGCTCACAGAGAAGCTAGTAGTGTGGAACATGAGAGGATGCCATCGATGACAGCAAGTTTCCCACAGCAGCGCAGACCCCAGCCTCATTTCTCTCTGGGAGCCTTCCCAGGCTAAGGATAGGTCTCTGTAGGGTGGTCACAAGGCCTCCCATGTCATTGCTCTCCCCTCCAGTCCTTCAGCCTTCCTTTTCTATTCCCCAGAATTGCATGGTACTTTCCAGCCACAGGGTCTTTGCACAAGCTGCTACTGCCGCCCAGCGTACCCAGCCCTGGCTCAGCCTCCAGATCCTGCTTAGTCACAGCCCTGCTGGGAAGCCGCTCAGTCCATCTGCCCTCACCAAGAGGTCTGATGCTATGTGAATACTCTGTGTCCTGTCTCATTCTCCCATAAGTGCACCCCAGAGCCCTCCAGTCTCCCCTGTTCTCCACACCTGGAAACTTTCCAGCAGCTAGGAAGCAGGTGTTGATGGATACTGAGTCCAGGAGCTGATGGAGAAACGGGAACTGTGGTGAAGCGTACTCATCATTTGGTTAAACAAACAAACAAACAAACAAACCTGAGACCAGAGGGGTGGAGGGCTTGTCCAGAGCCAAGTCAGCCCCACCCCTGTGCTCTTAGTGTACACTTGGACTCCATGCTCATCTTAGGGTGCCATGAGGATCTAAAAGACAAATGAGCTCCCTAGAAGTCACCAGAAGATCTGAATGTCAAGGAAGGGCTGTAGTGACTTGGGGCAGCCCCAGAGTGAGCCCATGGACTAGGATAGAAGACTCCCCAAAAGAGTCTAACTTCTGGTTCTGGTTCCATCTATTTGAGGCTTGGAGCCCCCACACTCTACCATGCTTCTCTGTCAGTAAAATAAGGCAATACTCTATACACAGGGGCTGCTGCTGTGTCTGTGTGTGTGTGTGCATGTGTGTGCATGTAAGCCAGTGTGTGCATGCACATGTATTTACAGATGTTCATGTAAGTATGTGTGGAAGCATGCACGTTAGCACTCAGGAAAGCACCAGAGGGAGGTCACTAGGCAACCATCACACAACACAGACACCCGAAAGGTTGCTCTCTGCTCTGATTTCTCACCCAGGGGTCCCTGACACTCAGAAGCTGGTTTCTCCTATCTCACCTGTTACCCCTCTACCTTGTCCTTAGGAACCCCAGTCCCTCCCAATTTTCAAATTTCCACAGTGTGGGAGAGCAGAGAAATCCTGGACTAAGAAGGCAGTGAGTGCTGTGTTCCAACCCTCCATCCTGTGACACACAGCATTGTGTCTCTGTGCAAGTCACACACACTCCCTGGCTTGTTTCCTCACTCTAGGCTGAGGACTGATAGTGCCAACTGCTTCAGGGACAGTAATGAACAGCAAATGACAATGCACGCATTGCAAGCCAACACAGAGGGGCCTGAGAAGTGTCCTTCCTCCTGCCATCCAAGCCACCACCTCCACCATGTCTGCCCCACCTTCCTGTTCTTCTCCCTTCAAGAGGGCTAAAGTCTGCACACACTCAAGTAACCCACCAGAGACCCGAGCACAGAGCCTTCCATTCTGTGAGAACCAAAGGTTTGATTGGCTGAACCACCCAGAGAAATGACTTCGTGACCTCTGGCGTGTAGCTGATGAGACTTTTAGGGACAAGAGTTCCTGTTTCCCATCCCGGTCTAAGGCATCTGTAGACAGGGGCACTCGAGTGAATTTGGAGGTTTCTCTTCATCCCTTCCAAACTCGGCACACCCAGGGAACCCCACTCATTGGCAAGCCTCCTACTTTGGGACTAGAAGCCCCAGTCCAAAGAACATTTCCAGAGCCACCAAGAAAGGCAAACATCAGGCCTGTTCCAGGGACTGCATTGTCATTCAACAAACTTGCACTCACTGATTCAATCAATATATGTTGAGGCACTGTGTCCATTGCCAGGAATGCCATGGGCAAATGAGACCAGGTGCCTGTCCCCAGGAGAATATCAGCATGATGAACGCATGTGTATAGGAAGATCAGCTGATGGAGAAGGGGAATCTGGGAAGAGACTCTTGAAGGATGAGTAGTTCTCCAGGCAGGGGTTGGGGAGAATAAATTTGGGGAGCAGAGAGTCAGGGTGTGGAGTCAGAAGTAATGGGAGTATCATGTCGGGGCAGGGCTGCAGGGGTGGACAGGTAGAATTTCAGGAGAACAGGCAGAGATCAAGGTCATACGGCAGGGTGGATGGTGGGGAAGTGGCTATGCACACAGATAAGGTGGTGCTGGCCCGAGAGGAACACATTGTTTCTGGCCTGAAACGTTTCATCCATGAAGTCCTGAGGTCTGCAGTACTCACACCTGTGACCTTGGCACCATTGCTTTGTGAGCTCCAGGCCCAGAAGGTCTGGGATTCCCTTCTCAAAGGTCAGACAGGTCACAGGCACACATCTGCCAGTAGTGTGGTAGGCAGAGCTGACAGTTTCTGCCCTGTGACCAGAAGTAAAACCCAGCTCCCTTCCCATGCTCACTTTGGTGAGACCCCCAGGCTGGATTTGCCTGGGCAGTTATTTCTGAGTCCCAGAGCCCCCGCCCCAGTCTGTGATTTTCACTAACTGATCCAGCCCACTCTGCCGCTTTTTTTTTTTTTTTTAATCTGTAAATTCGAACTACAGAGAGGATCCACCTCCCAGGGTTTCAGAACCAAGGTGTTGTACTGAAGGCCTGAGGGTGAATAGGTTCTCAATAGCCATGTGAGGAAATCACTGGTGATCACCAGCAGCCAGACCCACACCCTCCCACAGAGGGATCTAGAAGCAAAAGCCAGGAGCTGGAGGCTCGGTAGAGCCCAGCTTCCTTCCTACAGAGGTATCTAAGAACATCCTCTGCTAGGAAAGGGGGATGGAAGAGACATCTCACAATTTCACAGGGTATTTTTCAGTGAACTCCAAGCCCTATGTTCAGGGTGTTACCAATGCTTGCCATTCTCCCCTTGACTGACTGCTTATGTCAACGCAACCAATATTGCTCTGGTGAGACCCAGAAAGGTTGAGTCACTTGCTCAAGGTCAACTCAAAGGCAAAGGAGTGAACTAGTTTCAGGTTTTGCTGTCTGGAGGACCAGCCTCCAGCAGCCCAGGGCTTCGAAGGAGATCCACAGCTTCAGCGTGTACTAGACTTTTCTATCTGAAGAGGTTGGGAGTACACTCATTCTCTATTCTTCCATACTCTTTCTGTGTTATTTCATTGTCTGTCGAGGAAAGAAGGCACTCCAGGATGAAATTGTAAGGCCCGTGTGACAGCAGGAAGGTCCAACCTCTTCTGATGGACTGAACTGGACTGGGCCCCAACAGCCAGCCGCAAAGGCATATTTATGGTTGTTATGCAAAGTATTTCCTCATACCAAGGTCCCTAATCTTAATTTACATGTCTTATTGAAGGAGAGCATCGCGTGCCTTTATGACTCTAGTCCTTTATTATATACAATACACATAATATTGTGTGCAATACATGATAATACAAGAAGAGCCTCAGGTGTGTCTGGGGTGTCTTGTGACTGTAGCATGGCATGGGCTGCAAAGCCCTTTCAACAAAACAATCACTGTCTTCCACAAGTATTCTTCAAGGTCAAGGTACTGCTAAAAAACAGCTGTTCATTCTAATATCTATTCCCATACAGTAATTCTACTAAATTCTTACAGAGTACAGGTAAAAAAAACCTCCCTTGCATGATTAAAAACAAAGTCATCCCAATAACCCATATACATTTATATCTAAGTAACTTGTTACATATTAACAGAGCATGAGCAAACAGAAAGTATTTTTTCATAGCCAACTTTTTTTTTTTTTTTTTTTTGGCCGATGATAGCAGCAGCAAACACGTAAAGGCACAGCTGAAGCAAAGACATTCCAGGGGTCTGTGGTCGAAGAACCTTGCCTAACTGACATTGGGGGACAGGGTTGCCTCCTGGTGGGCTGGCACTTTGAACTTCAATTGCTACCTGCTGCTCCTCTGTTGTGGCCAGCCTCACTGAAGCCTAGCTCCAGAGCTAGCCAGGCTGCAGAGTTTGTAGCCGGCGACGGGAGTACAGAGTAGGTATAGACCCCAGTGCAGCCGAAAAGATCGTGGAAGAACCCAGCCATGTGGAGTCTGGGATACACACTCTGATCCACTTAGAGGCATCAACTGCAGAGTCTCTGCTTGTTGCTTCAGACTTAAGAGGTCTCTGGTAGGGTCAGAGGGCAAAATCTAGGACCCCAGTTGACACGTGTGAGTTCTGGCTTGGCTCGCCTTCTGCCTCTGCTTTCTATTAGGTCCCAGATCCCCAGGAATCCATTTTCTCTTCTGTAAGATGGGCAGCGGCCCATATGTAGTTGTAGAGGTCAGAGACAGGCACAGGAGGGGCTTGGGAAGGAACTTCTGTTCTAGGATATAGACAAATGCTCTTGGTGACAGTAACCACAAGCCTCAAGGGTGCCTCCTATATCTCCAAGGAAAGCCAGTGACCCAGGCAGGAGGCCACTGGCTTCTGACTCCAGAACACTGATCTTGGCAAAGCGGCTCTTTCCATTCAGCCCTTGCCCTGGCCTTAGGTCGCTCCCCGGTGTTGCTAACCAAACCAGACATCATCAGCTGCTTTCCTGTCCTTTCTAATCTCTCACCCCTGCCTTGTCCCTGACCCTCAGACCAGGTCCACTGTAATCCAACTCAGGCTAGATGAAAAGCTGTTGATGACACTCCCAGCTGGCCACCTGCCTGTGTGCCCTATTCCCCATAGGCGGCCCTGATCTGTCACGTTCAACCTCCCCAGAGTTGCAACATAAATGCCTTGTTTGTCTGATTGCCCAATGCCCCAACTAGCCCAGACCCCTAGCCCTTAACACATCCTGGAAGGGTAACAAGGTGACCTAGAAGTAGCCACAGCCAGGAGAAAGGACCCAATATCCAGGGCTGGGGCAGGCCGATGTCTGTGGCCACCTCCTACCCTCAAGGACATCATTAGGCAAAGCATTTATAGCTTTTCCCTGGAAGCCTTAGCCCACGCCACTGTGCTGTGGGAGGTCCGGTTCCCAAGAGTCTTGCTGGGTCTGGTACCTGGTAGGTCAAAAATCACACAGCAGTGATTCCGTCAGCCCTTTATTGAATCTATAACATGCTGGCACCTGGCATATGGGACTCGAGGGACCCATCTGCTGCAGATACAGCCCAGTGAGAGGCACAGACCTGTAGGCAATCACAGCATGGTATGGTCAAAGATGAGACTGAGATGAGCTGAGTATTCTAAAGTAGGATTGTCTGGCAAAGGGGATGATGAATATGGCTTTGCAGGATGAGCAGTTCATGGGCCCAGAAGTCACTGGGATGTAGACTCCAAGACGAAAAGACACGGTGCCTGGCTTGCAAAGGAGATGGATATTTGGGTCCATTTCTGTTGAATGCTGGTCTTAGATTCTAAGAAGCAAAATCTGTGACTGACTGGGAGTTGGAGCTCTTGGTATCTGAGTGAAGCCAGCATGTCTGCATGGGGTGGGGTGGTCACCAGGCAGGCTGAATGCAGTCCTTCAAAGTAGATGGGTAAGGGGCCTCTCTGCCAGACACCACCACTCTTTTACTTGTAGGCAGCCGGGGTTTGGGCTAAGGACCTCAGTCACAGGGGCACTTTATCTAGACTGCTGTGTAGCTCTGCCCTGACAGACACACCCTGCCTTCTCCTCTAAGTAGTCCCCAGGGTTCAAGGAGCTGTGGTTTTCTAATCTGCAGGTGGCTCTGTCCCTGACATAGGAAGGGACGGAATGGAGAAATGGGTCCGTCCGTCCGTTCCCCCCCCCCCCCCCCCCCCCCCCCCCCCCCCCCCCCCCCCCCCGGTTCTCTGTTCACCAGGGAAAGTGGCTTACCCAGAGACAGAGAGGCATGATGATAGACTCCTGTTCACACAGTGAGCTAGCAGAGACTTCTTACCTGCTGCCTTCTGGGCTTAATTCCCTCAGCCAAAGCCCAGTGTGTTCTCTAGGCCCTGGTAGAGGCAGATGGCCCCTAGCCTTCCAGCCTGGCCATCGGTCCTGGAGTGAGGATGCACAGGGACAGTGCTGACTTGGGGGTTTACTCAAGGTGTGACTAGGAAAATGCCCCAGGGAAGGACAGGGTTAAAGAGAAAGCAGAGATGAGGCTGTTTTGAGGGGTCCCAGCCCTGGGCTATTGACATAAGGCAAGAGTGCTCTAGGCTGTCCAGTGAGAACCTCACGAAGGGGTCGTCACTGAATTACATTTTTGTTCCATGGACAATCACCAGGCTTGGGCGATCTTAGCGTCTGGGCACCCCAACCTTATACACACTCACCTGGAGACCACTGCTTGGCCAGGGTGGACAGGATCCTATAATCAGTCTGGGGGAGGGCGTGGAGAGTAGTGTTGGTGATGGTGCCGTGACCTTGCTCTGGGGACCTGCCTTGGGCTCTGCTCTGACTCTCTCTCCCTCCTCAGCCCCTCTGCCTGGCGGGTTCTGATTTTGGTGCAGTGCAGGCTTTCAGCTTAACGAGACAAATTGATATTCTGTGCCAGCCGGGGATGGAGCAGCAACAGGACGCTCAGAAAGGCAGACAGCTCCTAGGTGGGCAGAAGTGGGGAAGGAGGCAGCTTTTGTTTGGAACTGGCTCTAGGGACATTCCCCCACCCCCAGCCTTGTCCTGCCCCTGCACCCACTCAACATGCTGGCCTTGAAGGTCTTTCTATAGTCCATGCCCTCTTCCGAACAAGATGTCACTCCTGGGGTGTGCAGAGGCATAACCATGGTGCGGGAGGGCGTGCCTCAGCCAGTGGGGGGAATGAAGAGAAAACTCCACATTCAATGCGACGCCCCCCCACACACACTTATGCTAGGGCCCTAGTCCCTGGAATTACAGGTTCTGTCTGGAATTAAGAGTCCACAGGTCTGCCCTGTGAGAAGATGAAGCAGGAGGGAGTAAGCAGATGGATGGGGGAGTCCATTCCTGCAGACTCTAAAATGAGATCCCTCTGGAGTCCCTAGAAGCAGTTAGCCTCCAGTGCAGTCACCCTCAGCTCATCACAGATACCCTGGCAGATAGTAGGCATGTGCTAACACTCCAGCAAAGAATGGCCTCTTCAGGGGCTATCCCCACCCTGGGGCAGGTGGGCACACAAGTTGTGGGGCTCCAGAGGGGTGTAGGTAACAACAGGACGCTGGCTGGGTAGTCTGTTTCACAGACCCTAGGCGCATTTAGGTATGCCGCCTGGTGCAGTCTTTGCCCCAGGTATAGAGGCATTCTGGGAGCAAAGATGTAGAGGCATATCTGGGGAGGCTGGAACCTCCACACTATCTAACAAAGTAGGAAGTGACTTGGAGAAGGCATACGAAAGCAGTACCTTCTCCTTTGCTCTCACCAGCCCCCTGCTTGTCCGGGGATGGGCCCTGACCCTCCCCTCTGCGTGCCCTTGACACGGCCTCCTGTGCGAGGGAAGCGGGCCTCTCCCCGGGGCTCTGCGGGCGGCCACCGATGAGTCCCATGGGAGCGATGCCCCAGTGCCGCGCTCCCAGGCGCGGGGTGGTTCGGTCCGCGCTCGCGCCCCTCCCCCGGAGGCCGCGCCCCCCCAGCCTCGGGCGCGATGGTACAGTCTGCGCAGGGACCGGGCGCGCGGGCTGGGCTCCGCGCGGCGCCAGCTGCCGCACCGCGATTACGGGCTGCCCGCCTGGAACCCGAGCCGATCGCTGGCGATTGCCTTAGCCAAGTAAGTAACCGGCGTCTCTCCCCTCACCCAAGCATGAGAAAATAAAAAAATAAAAGCGCCCTGCTCCGCTCTCCCCTTCCTCCCTCACCTATTTGATTTGATTGCATTTGCCGTTGTTATTTTTTTTTTTCCCCTTAGTGCTGATGGTGGCGGCGGGAAGAGGGGGGTGGTGGGAGCTTGGCTTGTTTATCTGGAGGCAGCTGGGGATGCTTGGGATCCCGGACTGAGGTACAGTCCAGGGTGAGTGGCTGGGTGGGGACTGGGGACAGGAGCAAGGAGCCCTGCAGAACGGGATACAGGGTCTCAGGTGGATGCTGGTGGCCTCCAGACAGCGATGCCCCCAGGATGTTATGCAAGGGCTAGTGGTGGCAGCCGGTCAGCAGGAACACCAGTCTTGATTCTGGTCCCTGGAAGACACAGAGTACTGGAAGGTGTCCCGGCAAAGAGGCAAGGGGAGGCCCTTATGGAGGGTCCCTTTGATGGTGGGCTGCTGTGTACAGGGATCCACTGGATGAGGAGAGATAGACATTTGGTGGCAGGGACGTGTCCCAAGTTCCTTCGGTGGCAGGCAGGGGCAGGAGTGGGTGGGCAGGCCATTTTGCAGCAGTCATGCTTGGTGGATGGTGGAGTTGGCACTTTTAGCCCGGAAGCCCAGCTCCTCACTAGCCTGGCAGGCTAGGTGGCCCCTTTGAGTATTGAGACACCTGGGGTGCCTTTCTGAAGGACCTGGACTTTCTAGGGTGGGCAGGTGCTGACAGCCACCCCCTTAAAGCCAAGTAGCCGATCTCTGCTCCATATACTGAGTGGTGAAGGAACCCTGCAGTTGACCGACCCCCATCAGGGGAGCCCCCCTTACTGGCTGTGCCTGGCTCGACCTTCAGAAGGGTAAGTGAGTAGGCCAGCCACCAGCAGAGCTGAGGGTAGAGGGTCTCATTGTGATGCTTGAATTCTAGCAGTGTGGCAGGGCTCCCCTTCACTGGGCATGGCACTCTACATCACTAGGAGGAGGCAGAGCTGACGTTCGGGGCATTTCCCAGAGCAGCGGTTGCCATCCAGAGAAATTCTCTTTTGACGTGTGCAGTAGGAGGGGGCTTTGGAGCACAGGCCTCTGAGCTTGGGGTTTCTGCCTGGTAACTTCCTTGAAGGAGCCGTGGCAAGGAGGGGCTGCGGTCTGGGGATTCCGCAGAGGATGGGGGCTAGCAGAGGATGTTGCTGGCCTCCCGTTCGGCCGTCTTACAACCCAATTCATTTACACAAGGGTGCATGCATGTGCACAGATCCACTTTGGTGTACATAGGCCCATAAGTAGTGCGTCATACATGTTCAGATCATACATGTAAACACACAATGCCTGTACTAACAGATGCACCGTAGCCCCTGTACACAGAGTGCACGTCCCTGGCTTCCAAGGGCCTGGTACTGAATGCAGTATGAACACCCCGGTGAGTGTAACCTGCCCCCACATGCATGCAGCCCTTGCATACAGAGGGACCTGCAGCAGCCATCATAATGTGCTATATGCCCATATGCTGGAGGGTTGCTCCAGGAGTGCAGGTGGTACAATGCCGGGATGCCTGTCAATACAGAACCCTGCAATGTGCCCACAGGTGACTATCAGTGACACATGTAAGACAGCAGTGGACATAGTTGCCACACCTCTGCAGACACTAAGTCATTCTCTCAGCTTCAAGAAGCAAAGGTGGCTCTAGGATCTCTGGGAAGAGGCCCATGGGGGACTGGCTGTGAGGCCAGAAGGACACTAGATCTTGAGTGGCCACCTAAGCTTTCTGAAGGCCCAAGGGGCGGGTCAGCCCACGTTCCTTGGGAGCTGTGATTGGACTGAACAAGGCCATCTGTGGTGATTGATGATCTGCAGAGAAGGCTGCTGGAGTTGGAAAGGAGACAGAGGAGGGGGTGGGTGCAGCCTCTGCCCATTGGTCAGACCACCAGCATCCCAGAAAGCCCACCAGCCCCTTCTGGAACCAGAAAGCTAGCCCACTGGTATGTGGCCTCTGAGAACTGGGTCCAGGGAATTCCTTGAGTAGATTCCAAATCCTCCACAGTTGAGGGCAGAAAAACTGCCTATGGCTTAGTGGGCAGAGTCTGACACACCCACCCCTCCACAGCCTGCCCCCCACTCCCCTCACTGAGCCTTAAGGGGAACCCTAGCAAATGTCACACTGGCTAGCACCCACAGAGCTCTTTATGTTTGTACACTAGATCCTAGTGTCCTCATGTCTCAGGTGAGAAACAAGAAGCCACCACCAAAGGTCACACAGCTGGAACTATTGGCACTTGGGTCAGTCTAGCCCCTCGGGTATGAGGTTAGGCCCAGTTGGAATAGCACAGGACAGAAACCAGACAGGTGATAGGCAGGCTGTCCCCAATAGGGCTGGCTTTCTGTCTGCTGTATCAAGAGCTTGAAAGGCCCCGCTGGGATCTTTCAGCTCTGACAGAAGAAGCAACAGTGGTCCAGGTGCTGCCCCCAGGTTGAAAGAAAGAGCACCTAGGATTCTGCTCTGGCCACCTGTGTGACCTTGGCCACTCCACTGCAGCTCTCTCCCTGAGTCTCCTCACCTGTGGCCCCATTTCCTGACCCATCTCATCCTGTAGCTGTCTGTGAGCTGAGGCACTGTCATGGGCTGTGTGCAAAGGAACAGTTGGCATCAGGATCCGAGGCAGGATAAGGGCCAAGTCCAAGGTCAGATGAAGAAAGAGAGGGAGGAAGGGAGAGGAGAGGCAGAAGGGTCTCTTGCCTTGATGGCCTGAGATGGGGTGGGGGAGGGCCCATGTCTGGCCCCTTTCTTCATGCGTCAGGAGGTCTGGGCTACTGTTCCAAACTCTAACCCTTTCACCTGTACTCCAGGAGCTCAAGTACACTGGGGAAACTTGGGGAAGCTAGGTGGACCTGGATGTCATACTGGAAATAGAACTTGGGGAAATGGCCCCTCCTGTCTTAAATCCCGTTTCTCTATAATTGGGGGTAGGAGTAAAAGTGAACTAGAGGGGATTTTTAACTACTATGTGGCCAGCCTATAGGATGTATAGAGTCAAGGTTGACAACTTGAAAACGCAGAACGAGGCTCCTCCCATCATCCTCAGCTCCCAGCTGAGTGTCATGTCATGCATGTCATGGAGATGGTCAAATTCTCCCACCCTTACCTAGAGCACTCAGTGTGGGAGGCAGGGTATCTCTCTAGCTTAGAATCTGGGTACCTGGCCCACCCTGCTCTTCCTTGAGACCAGAATCTTGAACCTGCAAAAGTAATTTCTTCTTCTTCTTCTTCTTCTTCTTCTTCTTCTTCTTCACCTCCTCCTTCTTCTCCTCTTCCTCCTCCTCCTTCTTCTTTCCACCTCCTTTCTTCTTTCTTCTTATTCCTGGCCTGCCTTAGATGAGAGAGTAGTTACGGAGAAAGAAAGGCCCCTGGGCCGGGACAGCTCAGTGTCTGCTCTGACCCTCATGGAGAGCTGACAGGGAAGTTGGCAGGTGCTGCTGGGTCTCAGGCAGGAGGACAGAACCTCGGGTCCCTAACTGACATCAGAGACATCAGAGGAATGACAGTGGCCACTTACCAGACTCACATGAGGGACACTAAAGGGACACACGGAGCTGGGCGGGAGTGTGGTAATGCCGAGGTGCCATGAGAATGGATGAAGGTGAAATCACAGAGCATGGGTGAGAGGACCTACCATGCTGCCACTACTCAGGAGTTGCCCTGGGCTAGCAGCTTTGTGTCAGTGCATGTTATGCACATCTGTGCACTTCTCAGGACTATGGTGTGATCATAATAAGAATACAGCAAGCTGTATACAGCAAGCTGAGGGCCTACCCTGGCAAGAGTGCTGAGGTCACCCCTGGTGTAGAGTAGGGAGCCCTGTGATGGAGGCTGGTAGAGTGTTAAGACCTCAAGAGCATCACACATAAGCTGGGAAACTCTACAGGGCTAGAGAGCTGCAGACATGGCCAAGGACCATGGTGGGAAGGCAAGATAGCAAGGTGTGGATGGGACAGAGGCCCCCGAAGATGAAGAGGAAGTCTTGGCCTGCAAGTCAGATGAGCTGGGATCCCCTGCCCACTGGGCCCTGTTCCGTGAGTGGCAGTCAACTTCAGTGACCTTCCTTAGGCTGATGTCTCAAGCTCTTCCTCTATGAGAGGCCACCAGGGTGCCAAGATTTCAAGTGGTTTTTAAGATTGATGATGGAGGCTCCAATGGCTGTTGCAATTGTATCTCTTTCTTAGCTGCCATCACGAATTTCTACAGGCTGTATGTCTCACACAACAAAAAGGGATTGCTATGGCTTAGAGTTCAGAAGTCTGATATGAAGTTTGCTTCCTGGATGTGGCCAGGGAGAATCTGTCCCCACTAATCCCCTAACTTAGAAACACATGGCTGGTCCCTGCCTCTGTCTTCAGGCCCCTCCCTCTCATGCCTGGTGACTTCTCCTATGAAGATGCTTGCTTGTTTAGGGACCAAGAGTTATAACAGACACTATGTATAGGCCTTGTTATGTTCTAAGGGTCCAGCAGGACCTGGGTGTTTACTGAATGTTTAAAACTACTAAGAACTGGCTTCTCCATCATTCTCACCTACTTTACAGCAAAAAGAAGCAAATGTGGAGAGGGTAAAATGGTCCCCAAGTCACACAGCAAGTGAGAGAGAACTGGGGTTTGAACCCACATCTTCTCTTCTCCACGTTTCCATAGCTCTGCTGGGGACCATAGCTAGGATTCCAAAGGGCAGGGGCTCCAGGGCCCCAGGAAGGGATGCTGAACACAGAGACAAGAGGAACCTGCCTTAGCCACAAGAGACCAGCATGAGGCAGTGTGCTGAGAGCCACAGTCTTTCCTAAGAATCTCCACCTGCCCCCATGTCCTCATCCTTGTGGGATTATGAATCAACACACTGATTGGTTCCCCTGTGAGGAGCTATGCTGTGTCCTCAGTATTTGGTAGATGTTTCTTCCATTTGCTGCATGGGAGGGGATTGTTTCTTCCAAGTCACATCTTAGGGAGTTGGCTCTACCGTTCAGCTGCATATAATGACAATAGTGGTTGTCTCAGTTTGCATCTCTGTAAAATGGGCACGATACTAGTGACTGTATGGGGCAAGGAGACTCAAACGCTCACCCTGGCACAGTCCAGGTTGAGCTTTAACACATTCCCTGGCTGCCAAATCGAAGCTAACATGGTTTCCTTGTTGCAGTTGGCCCTTTAGGGACATGGATTTCCCCATCTGTGCCTAAGAAATACCCAGTGGGCTTGTGAGACAGCTTAGTCAGTAAAATGCTTGCTGTGTAGGCATGAGGACCTGAGTTCATATCTCCATCATCTCCATAAAAGCTAGGTGTGGTTGCTCGCAGCCCTACCCTTAGCACCAGGAAAGCAGACACAGGCAGATCCTAGGGGCTTGCTGCCTGGACAGACTAGCAAATGGGTGACTCAGTTTATTGAGCAATGCTGTCTCAAAAGATAAGGTAGAGAATAATAGTGTAAGATTCCCAGTGTTGACATCTAGCTTCCATATGCATGTACACACACACACACACACACACATGCACACACACCGTACATTATAGGCACACACAAAATATTCAAAAAAATCTTACACCTGCACTGAACATCCCAGACATTTTTTTCTTATTTTTTCTTATTTTTTTCCCTAAATAATAAATTATAAGACTTGTCTGTGAGGAGCTGGATATTATAAATCACCTGGAAATGATATTAAGTTTATGAGAGTGTAAAAATCAGACCGATGGCACTCACCCGTGATCCCAGCACTGAAGAGGTGGAGGCAGAAGAATTGGAAGCTTAAGGTCATCCTTTGCTGCATAGCTTGGACTAAATGTGACCCTGTCTCAACAAACAGATGACAGCCACAACCAAAAAAGATCTGCGAGATGATACTCCTAAATTATATGCAAATATTGTGGTGCTCTGGGAAGACATAAACATCTGGAGATTTGCGGTTGCAGGGGATCCTGGGGCCTAGAACCTCTAGTTTTCAAGGTTGTACAGGCCTTCCTTTGTTGTGTGAGGGTGTGGTGAGGTGCTGTATGGAAGCACTCTGCTGAGTTTCCATGGCATCAGAGAGCTTTAAATATAAACCCCAACACAGTATTGACTGCTGTGTGGCCTTGGGCCAGGAGCTTGGCTTCTCTGAGCTCAGCATTCTGTTCTGTGAAAGTGCAATTGACTTAAGATATCAACTAGGAATGTGCCTGAATCGGATCCTGCTCATGCCTGGGTACACTGGCAGTGACCTCAGAAAGGGAGTCCTGGCCCAAGGAGGGCAGTTCTTGGTTTAGAAAGACCTTGCGGCACTGTCTCCTGTGCCTTGATGCTGTGGCAGAGCCTGGAGGAGGAGCCACAAGTGAATGACCCCGTTTTGGGAGAAGAGGCACAAATCTCCAAAGGAGGAAGTAGGTGTCCCCAGGGCCACCTTAAAAGGCAGGCTTTATAGGAGAGCTTGTCCTCACTGTTGGTACCGCTCTGGAGGCTGTCTGGTTGTCCCACCTGGCTCTCAAGGACACTTTGGGCTAGAGCTCAAGGGTGACCTGAAGAGCTGAGCTGTCGAGCTGTGAAGAGCTGAGGGATCTGCTGGTGATCTTGGGGATCATCCAGCCTACCTGGGCCTTCTCAAACTTTCATCCAGCAGGGTACAACCCTCATGGCCTGGTAGGTAGCACCGTGGTCAGAGATAAAAGCTAGGTGCAGACTGCTTGAGATCAAATCTGGGCTTGGCCACACTGGCTGTGTGGCCTCCAGCTCTGTTTCTGAGTTCCCACAACAGTGACCTGGGGCAGTAAAGTGTCCACTGTGCCATGATGTCATGTCCATACAGATGGATGATCTCTAAGATGTCACTCTGACATCTCAGCACATGGGGGTGGGGGTGTCTCACTTAACCACTTTAGCTTTCTTAAACATCTGTGCAGATTAGTATTGATACAGCTTGGAGTCAACAAAGTCCAGAGAACAGAATGAAAGGCTTAACAGGGGGGCATCAGGTGATGGGAACAAAGAAGCCTCTATCTACCACTCCCCCAGGAGCCCCTGTCTCCCTGAAACCCGAGTGCTCATCCCTCAGAGCTGATGTTAGAATGCCTGCATGCAGTTGGTGTTTTATAAATGCCAGATCAGAACAACAATCAGCACAGTCCAGGAAGAACTGGCGAGCATGCGCTCAGAGATTCCAGTGCTTGCTCCTTCGTTTCTCTCCCGTCTAATCTGCCACAAGTTCCATAATTTCTCTAGTGTTAACTCCCTTGTCTTTGAAATAGACATAGCAGAAGTCTCTAACTCAAAAAATGAGAATTAATCAAATAAAAGTGAAGTAATTAGGTAGAAGTGCCAGCAACTGTTGTATCATGAGGATATAGTGAGTTCCTTCTAGCCCCATAAATAATAGCAAAAATAAACACTGTTAACAAAGTAACAGCCATCAGGAATCCCTAAGGCCTCAGATGTTGCTTTGCTGGGGTTATATAGCTGGCTCTCCCTGTCCAGTGTGGACTCTTTGTGATGTGGGTCTGTGGTTCTTTGAGTCTTACAGAGGAAAGAGTTTGATATGGGAGGAAGGAAGGCATCATTGGTTCAGATTGCATGAGGCAAGGAGGGCTCTCAGCAGACAGGGTTTCCCTGCCTGTCCACCACACCCAGAGAAGCAGCAGATCTGGGCTGCACACCCTGCCTCAGGTCGGCAGAGCCTGCTGACCACTCTGTCTTTTCCCAGCAGGCTCCTGGTCTCATGGAGGCTGCCAGCAGCTGCTGCAGAGTGACAGGCAGAACTCTCCTGGAGAGATCAGAAGTCTCAGGGCAGCCTATATAGCTGCCAGGCAGAGATGAGCCACCAAGTGGCTGGGGGAGGGGTATGCTGCAGGGACCTGGGAATGAAGTGGCCTGGCATTGACGGACACTCCAGGCAACTCTGAATAAGTCCCTATCTAGATATTGGCTTATCATTTTTGGAACAAAGACTTGGGCTCAGATGACTTCAAAATTCTCAAGTTGAAAGTCGCTCAGATGTTTCTGAGAGTCAAGGTCATGGGAAGGGGCAGGTAGGAGAGAAGGAGCTGGCATCTGTGCAGGGAAGGTATGTCATCACTATGTCCCTCTCATGGGACTTGGCTGAAGACATCATTCAGGAGAAAGGGGCCAAAGGGGGGTCTGGGGCAGGACAGGCAGCAGCTATGACTGCAACAGTATGTGCCTTAAACTTGAATCTCAGCCTCATCCTTGAGGGGCTCTGGAACATAGCCCACATCCCAGGATGGTTCCAGACCTGAGGTTAGTACAGTGGCCTTTGGTGTCCTATATGGGAACAGTTGTGGCCGTGGCTGCTCTCTGAGCATCAAGATGTAAAGTGTGAGCATGCACTGGAGTGGCTACCTTGTCCAAGTTCAGGCATCTGTATGCATACAGAAGGCAATGGAACTCCTGTGTGGTGGGGGCTGCCACAGAGAAGCCCCAGCTGGTAAAGGGGTCTGCTGGTACCCCACATTGTCCGCTCTCCCATGTGTAGCTGGAGCCCAGGCTGCCAGGTTGCAGTTGCCTTACAAGTGTCTGAAGGCAGGATATTAAGAGCTCTTTAGGCCACTTCTAAATTTATCAACTTCAGTGACTCACTTCAGATGGAAATGAGTCCCTGCTCATGCCGCCGCGGCCCTGCCTTCTGAGCTTGGAGCATCTTGGAGAAGGGAGGGCTACAGAGGTAGACACAAACCCTGGCTGAGCACTCGGGTGTGCCAGCTCTCTCGCTGGGGACCGGCTGCATCCAGTTGGCCACTGACAACAAGTACTCAGATGGGACCCCAGCCCTGAGCATCTTGTGGGACTCAGACTCAGCCTGACTGATTTGTTAAATCCTCCAAGGCCTCCATTTTGAAGTCCGTAGCCTAGACTACTCCTGTGTTTTGGTACCAGGAATGGTATGGGATGTAACTGGTACTGGGGTCCACAGTTATTTCTGGACCTTTCTTTTTCCCTGGGAGACCTGGTTCACTGATGGCTTCTGGAAAGGGGATTCTAAGCTGAGTGAAAATGTTGGCAACCTTGTCCCATTCTCTGAAGGGATACTGAAGACTTGGTCACCACCATATACTCTGAATGGAGCCTCAGAGGAACCTTATGCCCTAACCATCATAAGACTTCCAAGAAAGGCCTTGGTGGCTGAGCCCCATACAGATACCCAGTCATGGTCTGGCAGAGGGGCACATCTCTGCTAGGATGTGAAGAGCAGAGTTGAAAACTCAAACATCCCCTTGTCCACATCCCAGTTCCCCTCACACTTCAGGCCCAGAGCAGAGGCCTGGAGAGATGGCGCTGTCCATGGTACCCAGTCACTAACCTCTGAGCCTTGAACAGGCCAGACCAAAGAGAGGGATGATTCTTTCTCCAGGACACAGGCAAGGTCAGAGTATCCTTCAAGCTGAGTACACCAAGAACCAAAGCCAACCCTGATCTTTGGCTTTCCCCAACCAAAGAGCAGAGTCCATCTTTGGCCTTGTGGTCTTTATTGTGTAAGCATCAGCCAGCCACTGCAGAAGGAATGCCAGCATTGCCATAGACGAGTGCTGTCTATGCATTGATGACTGATCCATGACTGTGACTACCATGCGGGAGTGTCTGAGGATGAGGAGATGGCTGTGCCCGGCACTGCCTCATGCCTCATAGCTGTGAGACTGTCACCACAGCTGACAGCATGTGTCCCTGCCTCACAGAACCTAGGGAGGTTTCAAGACTTGCTCTTATCATGTGTCATTAAGTGGTAGAGGTTAAGTGGTGCTGTGCTTTGTAAAGAGCACTGTGGTGGTTATGGGGCTTCAGAGGGAGGTTGGGCACAACCAGAGAGGACTTTCTCTGCCTATGTAGGTGGAGAAGCCAGCACAAGACAAGGATTAAGAGCATACACTGAGCCCAAGGGCCTACACTGAATTCCCCAATGCTTCCTTGCTATGTGACCTTGAACAGGTGACTAGGTTTCTCTGTGCCTCAGCCTCCTCATTTGAGAATGGAGGTAAATAAAAGTGCTCATTTCCTCATACATGAAACAGCCTAGAACTGTGCCACACAGAGAGTGAGACCGTAAATCCCTCCCTGAATCTTTCCTCAGTCTCTTTGACAACCCCCGTGCCACTGGGGTGAGCATCACTCAATGCCCATCTGCCCCATCATTTTGTTTGGTCTTTAGTGACTCTTCACTACCAAGCAGTTGTGGGGAGACCAGGAATCTTTCTTGTACCCATGCATTTGAGATTCCAAAGCCCCTATACACCCTCCCAATCCCTTTTCCACACCTATCTTCACACCCTATCCATCAACTGCTCATCCACCTAGTCAGGAGTTCAGCCATGAGAGTGAGGGTGGAGGACAGTGTCCATTCATGCCAATCTTTCCCCCAGGGCCAAGTCTTTGCTGTCCCTGTGCTCCTCAATGGAAATTCCTTGCCCAGCTCCAACCCCTTGCTGAGTGCCCCCCTCCTCAGACACCTCCCAGGGGCAGTCCTGGGGCCTCTAGAACTAGCCTCCTGCCCAGTATCCTGGTTACTTTCTGATGACTTTAGAGAATTCACCAGAATGCCATTGAATGAGCAGACTGGGAAGGAACAATCCTTTATGGTCCCCTCACCATCCAGATACCTTATCAGCAATAGAAATCAGATTACTGTGACTCTGCTGCACACCCTGCAATTTTCCCAAGATGCGCAGGCTCAAACCCAGACTCATCTTCACAGCCTAGAGTTTCTTCTGGGTTTGGTCCTCACCCCACCTACTCAGCACCCTTCTCTTCTACTTTTATTCTTCTCTTTCCTCAGACTCATTTGCCTCTTTCCTGCAGCAGGCCCTTTGCATGGTTTGCTTCCCTGTGGGAAACATACTTTTCTCTTCAATGTAAGCGATAGGTTTGTTCTCGTGGAACTAAGTGGTGTCTCCTATTAAAGACCAAACCTTTGGTCTATGTAAAAGAGTGTCCCCAAGCCCTGTGGCTATTCTCTGCCACTGTGCCTGTCGCTAACACTCATCACAATGGACATTTGTTTCCTATTTATTCCTTTGTCATCTGATAATCAAGCATTTGCAGAAAGGAGACTGTCTTATTTACTTTTGTGTTTGAGGAGGCAGGTCTGTGTAAGCATTTGTGGAATGAATGAATGAATGAATGACCTGCTGA
This sequence comes from Sigmodon hispidus, assembly GCA_004025045.1. NCBI lineage: Eukaryota > Metazoa > Chordata > Mammalia > Rodentia > Cricetidae > Sigmodon > Sigmodon hispidus. The sequence goes on from PVIH01002875.1 coordinate 72,471, forward strand.
CTTGCAGAGGTGGCACCAAATGGCTCCAGGACACTGATGTCTCAGAATTCTGGACCATCCCAGAAAATGTCCTCTGAGAGCTGTTCTGGACTGTAGCCTCTGCCAAGTTTAACTTCTGTCTGGTCACCCCGTGTGTCTGTAAAAACAGCAAGAGTACTCAGTGTCACAATGGAATACACACATCCGAGACAGGAAGTGACAGTAGAAGCCACCTGCCTCCTGTGAAACCCATGGAAGGGAGGGGGGAGGAAGGAAGAGCAGAGGGCCTGGAGGCTGCAGCCATTGGGGGGAGGTGAGCTGCAAGGATGCTACAGCACATCTGTGGAGTCTAGGTGTGAGGAGGTACTGCTGTGGCTGGGGCCGGGGCAGGTGTCCCTAGGGAAGAAGCACTCTCTGCATCCTCTTCTCTGGCCAGTTTGTGTTTGGTCCCATTGTTTGTAGTACCTTAATGGTGGATGTGGGGACCACACCTTCATTAAGTGATATTCCCGCTGATGAGACCCACACAGAGTCTAGTGTCTGTCACCAGACAATTACCTGCCTCCTTCCATCCCCAGCCATATCTCCCTGCAGAGCTCACCCCCAAAGCTGTCAGCCACAGTCCCCAACCCATGAGGTGGCTAGCAAAGAGCCTGCAAAAGAACCATCTGGAAACACCACTTTCCTTTTAAAACCATAGCCATTTGAACTCCAGAGAGAAAGCTGAAGCCGGGGCGGGGGTAGGGAGAGGCAGCTCTCTACAGATCTCTGGGTTTATGGAAAACCCTTCTCTCTCAGTAGGATATAGCACTGTGGATGCTATTAAAATCCAGCCTCCCAGTGATGATGTGGCCACAGGCTGCATCCCTGACTGCTTGTCCTTTTACACCCTGGCAGACACAAGTTCCAAAGGCTTCTATTTCTCTTACTTATTACCATTCTATTTTACTGTGGAGGTGTGGGTTGTATAAGTATGTGTCTATATTTCTGTGCTCAAGGGGATGTGCACATGTGTGCAATCTAAGGTGTCATGCCTCAGGAGTTATCTGCATTGCTTTTAGAGGACAAGGTCTCTCAATTAGACTAGACTGGCTGGTCACCAAGTGTCAGGGATCTGCCTGTCTCTACCTCCCCAACACTGGGGATATAAGTGCATCCCACCACACCTGTCTTTGTGAATGCTGAGGATGGACCCAGGTCCCAGACTGACCCATCTCTTCACCTGCTTCAGTAGCCAGGATCACTTTATGTGTAGCCATAGTTGTTGGTCACTTTATTGTGTGATGTGTTATCCACCCTGGAGTTTGGCAGGCTTTGAACCAGAGCTGTAGGGAAGAGTATGAAGACAGAACCTCCTATGTTGTTATACATTGCCCAGTGTATACACCCACTCCTCATCCAGTGACCAGATTAGGAGTGAGGACACAGAGAGCCATGGTGTCCAGGTTCAGAGCTTACCACCATTTTTTTCTGTGATGCCTGTAGCCATAGCAGGGAGTCTGAGTCCATGCCAAAAGTCAGCTAAAGGCAAAAATAGGAGTAGGAGGCAACATCAGAGCACAGCTCAGAGGTCAAAGAAGAAAGCCAATAGCAGAAAGCATGGATGCGGGTTCACTCCTCACCCCAAGCAAACACGCTGAGCTTTTGAAGTGCCAACAGAAAAAAAAAATAGAGGCCTCGTAATCAGAAGGATGTCACAGAAAGGACAAGGTAATGTGCCACACACACCCCATAGCCCCTGATGGGTACAGGAGGCCTGGGCAGCCATGCACCTGTGGGATGCAGCCTGTGTGCAATGCTGTGTCCCAGCTCTGCTTTATATGTTCAGGGAAAGCTGAAGCTTGTTGATAATCCTGCCTTACTGCTACCAGCCCAGGGTCCAAGCCACTCACCTGCCTAGTCCCAGTTGTAGGTGATGTCATAAGATTGTATTTCAACTTTTTAGGGTGATTCCATGGCCCACATGTGAATGAATAGGCAAGAGGGAGCTGGAGACCTTCGTGCAAATGGATAGCTAGAGGCTGAGTGCTGGAAAGTCCCTCAAATAGGAGAAGAGAGATGGACCAGCTGGGTGTAGAACCGCAGAAGCCACTCTGGACTTTGGCTATAGTCCTACTGTTTGATTAGAAGGCCTAGACTGTATACAGGGAAATGGGCTGAAGGAACCATGCATCCCTTCCTGAAAAGAATTTCAGACTTGTCATCCAGACACTTCCTTCTAAAAGCCACTGCCAAAGGAAGGTGTAGGTCCCTCTGTGGGGTAGAAGTGACCACTCTTGCTGAAGGGCTGGGAGCATGTGTTCATTCCGTAGACATTAGTTAAGGCCTACTGTGTGTCAGGTTTAGGGGAGAGCAAGCTGTGCTCTCTTTGCAAGCTTGTGTTTGTGTTGGTAAAGATAGATGACAGCCCAGGATACAAGCTGGTGGCCTGCCCAAGAACTCTAGGGATGAGGGAATTAGGGAATGCTTCCCTGAGGAGGTGGCATTTGGGGCAGGTATAAGTTGCTGTGTGGCCATCTAGAGATCAGGTCCAGCGAGTGTGAAGGCCTTGTCCAGTGGGTCCAAGGCGCAGTGAGCAAACCCAGTATGGAGCAGAGTCATCAAGGCAGGGCTAAACAAACTCAGAGAGGTTCCGAGCTGGCCAGGATCACACAGTGACATGCAGGCCACCTCCTAAGAGGGCAAGAGGAGACACAGGAGTGGCTCCCATGAAAGAGAGACTTGATGTGACTCTGATGTGTGTGGAGAATTGCCTAGGTGCAGGAGGCCAGGCATCCTCGGCAGGTGCCTGGTGAAATATAACAGTGACATTAGGCTCGACATGGAAGCTATAAGGTGTACTTGCAGTCTGAAAGTGTCTAAGAACAATACAGGCGTTTATGGATGACAATGGATGAGACTGTGGTTATAAAACTGAATTGAGGAGATTATTTAGAAGATGGGAAATATATAGTAACATTGGGAGAAGGAATGAATGGAGGTTTGGGGGTGGTGGATAGAGTGTGGATGGATGGAGACAGGTGGTGAATAGGTGGTCAGAAAGTTGGACAAGTGGGTGGGTGAATGTGTGCGTTAGTGGGTGGTGGTTATATGAACAGATGCATAAACGGATGGGTGAATGGATAATAATTGGATAGATGAATGTATGGGTAAGTGGGCAAATAAGTAAATAGATTGATGGATGGATGGATGAATAAAAAGATGGAAAATAGTTGGAGTGGGTAAACTGATAGGTAAGTGTGTAGATGGGCAGGTAGATGGGTGGGCAGGTGGGTAGATTGGTGGATGAGTGAGTGGATGGGTGGGTAGGTGGATGGATTGTGAGCCGATGTATGAATAAATGGGAAGGTGGGCAGATGGAGGATAGACAGGGGAAAGAGGCAGAAAGCAGGCATGCCATGGATTCTCTTAGTCTGAAGAGTTTTCAGAAGCTGTGGGAGCCCCGCGTGTTCTTAAGCAGTGGTTGACAGGCGGGTCACTGCTGGAGCTACAGAAGTATTAGCTGGCTTCCGGCATGATCTCCCGGAGACACTGCAGCCAGCCCTCTCTCTTTCCTTCTGCCTGACCACCACCTCATTATCGATTAGGTTCTGGGAGTACTTAGCCTGGCTGAGGTCTGGGGACACTGGTGGACATGTGTGAATAAACCAGGCACAGTTCCTGCCCACAGAACACATTCTGAAGCCCCTAGCAGGGACACAGACCCAGAGACTCCAGGCCCACTAGATTAGCACCAAGAAGAGACAGATCTCTTTCTAGGGAACTTGGTTTCCCATGGTCTCCACGGAGATGCAGGGTAAGGGGAGGCATGCCCTGACAGCTGGCCTTGACCTTAAGACTCCAACATCACCTCTACCACAGAGTTTACTTATGTAGGTGGGAGAGAGAGCAGTTTGTTTGCCTGGAGATTTGGGGTCTGTGTGTGTGTGTGTGTGTGTGTGTGTGTGTGTGTGTGTGTCCATCTCCATAAGGGGTGGGAGTCAGCTGTACTGATCTGCACTTTACACCCACTGCATTTTATACTCTGCAAACGTTTATCTGCCATTTAATAAATACTCTTAAGCTCCTGCTCTGGGTCATCATGTATGTGGCAGTAGGAGCACAGTGTGGACAAACATAAGAGGTGTCATCAGTAAGAATATATACTTCCAGTCACTGGTGACTGTTATAAAGACATCTAACAGGGACATTGGCAGGTCCTCCCAGGATAGTTTAGGTGGGACAGTCAGGAAGATCCTCACTGAGATGATGACACTGAAGAGGATGAGAAGACCCTGCCCCTGCCACCATCTGTGGACCAGCTGACCCAACAATGGAGAGCAAATCAGGAATGTTCAGTGGCCTGTACCTAGAAAAGAATGAGGCTTGTCCAAAGGCCCTGGTGGGAACAAGCTAGACATGGGCAAAGATTCCAAGCCACTGTAGCTGAGGACAGAGCCACGGGTGTAGAAATGAGTAAGGAAGGACTCAGTCCATGCGGGATTTTGTAAGTGATAGTGCAGCACTTAAATTCTATCTTGACATTAGAAGATCATCGTGCAGAGGTTTACACACTCCCTATGACCGATATCTGGAAAACCTTGTCCCCTTACTTGATTCTTGGGCTATTGCAGCAGATGGTGATACCTCCATTCTAGAGACAGGGAAAATAGGCCCCATGGCTAGTGCGTAGAATAGTAACATCTGCACAGCTTGACCCGTGGCACCTCAGCAGGCTCCCAGTTAACCAGCCACATGAAAGTACCCCACCGCTCCTGATGGCCACCTCTGTATCTGGCCCATGGCTTCCTGCCCCTCATGGCCTCTCAGTTTCCGATTGCACTCCTAGTGCCCTAGCATAGTGTTGTCTCAAGACTATTGAAAAATGAGTGTAAGGAGCATGGAACTCTCAAGACTGTTCCAGAAACTTCTGCAGAATGTTTGGCACCTTGTGTCCCCTCAGGGAAGCTCTCCTACACAGCTTATCCTCATCCCCAGGATGTAGAGTATGATTCATGCAGAAGTGAGCAGGTGGCCTGGGTCTGGCTCCCCACCCAGGATGGGCAGCATAGATTAGGTTTCACTGCTGAGGTCCCCATGGCCTGCAGCGTAGCTGTGGGAGGATGACACAAAGCAGGGAAAACAGATGCAGGAAGGCGGCCTGCCTAGTATACCTAAAACTGGTCATGCCAGGATGTGCCGTTGCCTGCCCTCAGCTCCCACCAGGGAATGAGTCCAGCCATTCTCATCCCTTGAGCTACCTACCTGTCCCCTCCTGTGCCCTCACCCATCTCAGAGCTAAGGGACAAAGGCCTTTACCCTGTGATACCCAGCTGAGTAACCTCAGCTCACTGAGTCTAGTCTAGGCTGTGAAATGAGGAGGCCAGGCTTTAAGGGAGGAAGTCTCTAGAACCTTGCTGTCCTACTTAGCTTCAACTATCAACCTGACACAGCCCGGAGTAATCTAAGAGGAAAACCTCAGCTGAGGAAATGCCTAGATCAGATTGCCCTGCGGGTATGTCTGCGGGAGGTTGTCTTATTATTTGATGCAGGAGGGCTTAGTCCACTGTGGGTGGTGCCAACCCTAGGCAGGTGGGCCTGGCTGTACAAGAAATCTATCTAAGCATGAGACTGGGAGTACACGAGAGAGAAAGCAACATTTCTCCGTGTTTCTGCTTCAAGCTGTTGTTTGAGCTCCTGACCTGGCTTCCATCAGTGATGGGCCATGACCTGAAAGTGTAAGCCAAATAAACAATTTCCTCCCCAGTTTGTTTTTCGTCAGAGTGTTTTATCATAGCAGTAGAGATGACACTGGAATGCCTTCCCTCGGCACCTTGTATACAATATGCACTCACTTTAAAAGGCAGATGCTAGACTGGGTTTAGTGGTTGAAGCCTGTAATTCCAGAAACTTAGGAGCTGAGGCAGGAGGATTGCAAGGTTGAAGTGTGCCTGGGCAATTTAGTAAGATCATGTCATTAAGTAAAAAGAAAATTTTACGAGTTTGGGTATAGTTCAATGGTAAATGCTAACCTATCATGTTCAAGGCCCTGGATTCCATGCTTACCTAGCATATGAAAGGCCCTGGAACTCAAGGGCAAATGCATTTTTTTATGACAGTGATAAAGACACTGTCTAGCCAGCTTTAGAAAACCAGCCTCATTCTCCCCTTTTATACCCTTCCTGTCTATCCCATGAAAATGGCAGCTAACATGAATCTTCATCAGCCTTTTCTGAAAGGGCTAGGGTCAGTTCCTCCCTCCATGGTCTCTCAGGCTTTGTGCCCAGAGGATTCTCTCTCAGGCTTTTGGTATCCTGTCCCCACAGTGTGAGGAGGTGGCCTTATGCCCACATCACGATATCCAAGAAGCACAGGGCTCAGCACTGTAGAAGAATCCACCTCAGTGTCCAGAGGTGCAGGACTACACAGGGCCACCTCCCTCTGCCTGCAGGGACCGTATCTTGACTATTGTTTCCTCGGGGCTCTTAGGGGAGCCACGTATGGAAGTAACCACCAGTGTAGAGTGCTTGGGGGTAGGAGGAAGAGCTGATGTATGGCCCAAGACCCCAGTTCTACCTACCACATGTGGGAGTGATGAGCAGTGCAGATCTGGGGTGGGAAGAGCACTCTGGTGGGAGCAGGAAGACTGATAGAATGTGGTAGAATTCAGGAGTATGGCCTGCATAAAAGAAGAGATGTGGAGGGTTTCCTCAGGAGCCTTACCAATCAGCAGATACTCAGACTGTCCCTGTGGGGACCTGGGGAAGTCTCATGTCCTCCAAAGTCACACCGAGAGATCATCTGCTCCCACGTTAAACCACTCTGAATCCCGCTACTGCAGAGTGTGGTCTTCTCCTCTCAGGAATCTCTTTAAGGTTTCAGTGACTCAGATTCCCCACAGTCCTCTTGGCTTCAGGCTCAGGATCTTTGGAGACTTAAGGTCAGACAACACAGCCAAGTATACCCCATCCCAAACAGAAGCTGGCCTCAGAAAGGCCCAGAAGCCTTCAAGGGCACAGAGCAAGCCAGAGCAGCAGCAGAGACTCCAGGCTGACACCTCTTGAACTTACCAGAATCTGTCTTTATTGCTTATCACTTTCCTTGGGGGAGAAAAAGGTCCCCATGCTTGACCCATGGCCCTCAGCTGTCAAGCTCCGGGTGCTATTGAAACATAGGGAAGATGGGCTGGTACCTATGCTCAGGCCCTGACCCTCCTGTGGGCATCTCTGGTGACCAGGCTGCAGTGGGCTGGCCAGGCAGTTCCATTTTGGATGGTTTTCTTCAGGAAGGTGGCTGGAGGCTGGCCAGTGGGCCTTTTCCAACACCATGGAAATTCCCAACAATGGAATCCTGACAAGCTCACAGGGCCCTTCTTCCTCCCACGTTGTTATGAAAAACACCTCCTTGGAGGCCTGGCAGGGGACAGAGCAGCTGAGATCCCACAGTTAAACCTGCAGAGAATTCCCTGTGAGCTGCTCCAGGGTACACGGCTAATCAGACCCAAGGGTGTTGGAGGGAGCCTGGCCTATAAGCTGGTGCCCGGCAGGAAAGGAATCAGGACAGCTGTGGGGTCTCCCCTGCTAATGGTGCAGGGGCAGAGTAGGCGCAGCCCAGCTCCATTGAAGTCATTGAGGTTGTAAAACATGTTGGTCGGGTGTCAAGGATTGCAATAGGCACTGTAGGGGGCAGGTGACACTGAGGATAGAAGCTGACATTAGGAGAGGGAGTGCCAGACACCTCCTCTGCCACCCAACCTTCTCATCTGAAAAATGGGGACAGATACACCCAGCACCCAGGGAGCTCTGACATGGAGAGTGTGGCTCAGTTGGTAGGGTTCTTGTGTAGCTTGCACAAAAGCCTGAGTTTGATCCCCAGGACTCCACAAAGTAAGTGAGGGAGGATAGGAAGTTCAGGGTCATCCTCAGTTACTTTGTGAGCTTGAGGCCAGCCTGCACTATATTAAGACCTAGGAAAGAAAAAAGGAGCAATAGAGGAAAAAAAAAGGGAGGGGAACCATGTGGATGCCAACAACATCATCTTTCCAAGGACACATGGTGTGACCCAAGTCACACAAGCTCAGGAGACAAACTGAATCCCCCTCAAAACATGAGCAGTAGGACAAAGGACTTTACCACTCTGGGCCTCAGTTTCCTCATCCACAAAATGGGAAGAAAAAATTGTATCATCTTCTTGTGGGTTCTCTTATCTGACCCAGAGGGGCAGGGCTACCAAGACGAGGTATATACAACAGACTCAAGGGCAGTGACAGGGCTGGGGTAGCTCAGAGGCCTTTGGGTAACTGACAGAGGCCAGGGGTACCTGTAGGACAAGAGTAAAGGTGTGACAGTGTCAGAGTTCCAACACTGGACACATCTGTCACTCTCTCCCTCAGCTCTACCTGTCCACAGACAAGCTGCCTTACATCCGTTTCCATGCCTTGTGTGATGCGGTTAGCTATTGGCTGCTCTGGGATTATGGTAACTGCGGTAACATGACAAGGACTAGGGTTGTGAGTAGAGAGAGCAAGCATCGAGAGATGTGGCCTGGGAAGCAGCTAGGATCCGGCCCTGGGTGCAGGAGAGCTGGTTCTGTCCTGGGCTTCCTGTGCAGCCAGGCAGACCCCATCTTATAAGACAGGGCATCAAGAGAGACCCCTCCAGGCTAGCCATGTGATGTCAGTCAGGCTAGACTGCCTGGCTGCAGCCTATCCATAGCCATAGTATTCCCTTGTGTAACAGGTACCTACGATGAGCCAGGCAGCAGTACACAGAGCAGCATGCTATTTGCCAAGGGCATTCCCACTTTTAACACAGAAGCCCTGAGTCCCAGACAAACCTGGGCAGTGGGCACCCGGTACATTCTCTGCCCTCTTGGTGGGAGACAGGCAAGTAACTTTGTCACATGCGCAGGGGCTGCAACAGTGCTAAAAACAAAAACACGGGTCAGAGAGTAGAGGTAGAGACCTACTGTTCACCTCACGGAGGACAGGACAAGCATCTGCAAGGAGGTGAGCTCACAGAGAAAGGAGATGAGAACATGGGCATCTAGGCAGAGGAGAAAACACTCACAAAGCCAGATGTGGAGAGGCACTGGCCTGCTGGAGGGAGCCAAGGAGGCTGTGATGAGGAGGCTTGGCCAATTGAGTTCCTTGGGAGAGTGGTGTCTATACCACTCCCAGATAACTGAAGGAAAATAAATGCTGTAGGAGATTAACTCGGGGGCAACTTGGATGGGCATGCTAGTGTACCACTGCCTCTCTGGTATTGCTGTACACGAGTTTTCTTCATCCTCAGGAATGTCCAGCCTCACCAGGCACAGCTCACACCTATCTGTGAGCAAGCACAGAGTTGGTCACTCTATCCCAAGATAAAGGTATGGCTGATGTGGCAAACTAGAATCGAGTATGTGAACAGTGAGTGGGAAGATGTGGTAGGAAGCGGGATAGGGCCAGGGACACCCAAAGCCTTGCAGACCCAGCCAGGAGCTAAGCATAGCTTTGCATGGGCTGAGAACCACAGGAAGGTTTTGAAATGTTTAGTTGATTGGACTGGGTTTTGGCAGTACTGGGGGTGGGAGTCTCATGCATGCTAGGCAAGCCATCCCACGAGCTGCATCTCTAGCTTTGCTTGGAAGGATTAAGCAGGGAGGTGACACCACTGGCTTATGTCCTCTGGGTGGAGAAGGGTAACAGGGCTGGAAGGGTGGCAGGGGCATGGGTGAGGAGCTAGTTCAGTTGGCCAGCAAGCACGCATGGAGAAAAGAAAGATGGAATGCAACGATCAGTGTGTGAGGAACCTAAGGAAAATTGTAGCTGAACCTGAGTCCAGATCTGGTGCTGATGAGGGCTCAGCAAGATCTCAGCTGGGGAAAAAAAGGGGGGTGGAGGGAGCTGTATGTCGTGAACATATTGGGAGCCTGGGAGGCCTGGGGGTCCTTCATTGGCTCCTGGTTAGTGGCAGGTTTGTCCTGGTCCTTGAGTCCTACTGTGGGGACCAGAGTAGAAGATGCCTCTTGCTCCATTTCCTCCTCTAGTCCTGGGTCCAAGTCAGGCTCTAACTCCTAAGAGCAGACTCCTGATTGGTCCCAGTGCTTCCAGCATCCAACCTGGCTTTCAACTAGGTATAAACTACTAGAGGCAGTCAAATGAGCCCCCTGTCTCCTGAAAGCATCCTGTGACATATGCAAGAGCCACTTGCAAGAGAAGAATTTGCCAGGGTCAAAGCATGCTATAGACAACATGTCCACTGCAGGACAGCCCACCGAACTAGACTACACAGTTCCGCCCCCTGCTGGAATCCATCAAGCAGAAGGGATGTTGTAGTTTTACACAGTTCTTACTCCAGCTGGGACTCAGGCTCCAGGCATGGCTGGGTCTGGGTGCAGCTGAGTTAAGGGATAGGCAGACATCTGGAGCTTGCTTTAGAAGAGGCTTGGGTCTCTGTTCTGGGGTGTGCCTGGGCCGCAGGGTGCCAGCTGAGGAAAGGAGACCGAGACACTGGGATAGAGGGAGAGTCTGGCATTGAAGGGTCCACCTCCACTCAAGAGCATTTATGGAGCGCCTTTAGGGGCTCAGTATTTTCCTGTACATCTTTTTTAACACTGTAACCTTGCAGAGTGGTGGTGTTACTCCTACCTTACTGAGGAGGAAGTTGAAGCTGAGAAAGGTCACGGGTGATGTCACATGATTCCAAAGTCAAAATCACACCTCCGGGCCCCTCCCTCTGGAGGCCATGTACTGAGCCATGTCCCTTCAGGGGAACCGAGTGCCTGCTACAGAAAGAAAATCTGTCTGGCTCTGAGGGGATACTTTCTTTCTCCCTTCCTTCTCTCTTGGTTAGTTACTGGGGACCTTCGATGTGCCATGCTAAGGCCCCAGGAATGATGATCAAACAAAACATAGGCCTTGCTCTCAGTGGTCTGGGATCAAATATTAACTCAGTAGTCACAAGAATATACATAAAACATGACCTTGCGTGTGTGACAGTGGGATAGGTACCTCCGTGAGGCCCCTGCAGGAGGCAGGGGTTAATCCGGGAGCAGGAGAATGTGTAGGTAGTGATGGGAGAACAGCATCCAGGCAAGGGAAGAGAGCAAAGGTCATGCAAAGGGAAGAAGAAATGTGGCTGGAACCAAAGGGTAGGGAGAAAGGGGTGCCAGGTTCACTAAGGAGCTATGGCCCCGCAGCATTTGGGATCACAAAGGCATTGCCTTTAGCCAAGAGTGAGATAAGAAGGCCAGGCTGCATTGCAACCAGGGCTGTAGGGAGGCCACTGAAGAACTAACATAGTCCTCTGAGAAGAGCCGAGAGCTCAGGTAACACTGGGGGCTGGGAGATGACTTGGAGGAAATGCAGGAAAGAGGTAGGGCCCCAGGAATTTGATGGTGGAAGACAGAATGGCAAGGGCCTCTCTGAGTAGTGACATGGAAAGAAGGTGAGATGGTCACAACGAGCCCCAGAAGCATAAGGCCAGAGGGAGGCTTTGAGGTTACACTTCAGACGAGCCGACTCAGAATCCTCACTTCACACAACATAGAAAATTAAACCAACATGGAAAAAAGCATAGCATGCTTTATGGCATTAAATTTGACAGCAATTTCCTAGATATGACACCAAAGACACAGATAACAAATAAAAAAAAATCTCAAAGTTGAACTTCATCAAAAATGAAAGTTTTTGTACATCGAAAAAAATATTTTCACAAAGTATGTGAAAGCCATAGACAGGAGAAAATTAAGGCCTGAAAAGGGCTTTGTTTTCACAATATATATATAAAGAACTATCATTGCTCAATAACAAAAAGGAAAGCCAGGAGTTCAAAACAGACTTGAACATATGTTTCTGTAAAGACACAAAAATGGCCAGTCACACAGGGAGAGACTCAACACACTAGTCCTCAGAGAAGCCAAGTGAAGCCGATCCTCCGTGAGACACCACTGCCCACCCTGTGTCAGCTGCTATGAAAAGGTGTTGACAAGAGTTTGGGGACGTTCACACCCTGGACATAGCTGATGGAAGAGTAAAATGGGATGGGGGATGTGGAGAAAAGTATGACTGGTCATCCAAACAGCAGGAACACACTTACTCCAGGATCTGTAACTCCATCAGGGGGTACACATGCAAAACTGAAAACCCTGAAAGCAGACATTCAAATGGATATTTGTCCGCTTGTTTACAGAATAAAATTTATTCACAGTAGCTAAAAGATGGTAACAGCCCAAATGTCTGTCTGTGGCCAAGTGGATAAACTAAATGTTTGGGATGGAATATTACCCAGCCTTAAAAAGGAGATTGTGATTCATACTACCACATGGTGAACCCTGAGGGCAATCTAATTAAAATAAATCAGCCATGAAAGGAAAAGGGCCATATGATTTCACTCATACCAGGTTCTTAGAGCGGTCAAGTTTATAGCGACATGAAAAAGAAGACAGTGTCAGGAGGGGGGATAATATGGGGTGAGTGTTGATGGGGACAGAGATTCATTTGGGGGAAATGCAAAGGTTCTAGAGTGTCTGGACATGAAGCCCAGTAGCCCACAAACTAAGCAGGCGTATACACACCCATGATCCCAGCACTGCAGAGGTTGAGGAAGGAGGATCAGGAGCTAGGGTTCATAGGGAGTTCAAGGCCAGCTGCACTCCATGTCTCAAAATGAAAATAAGAAGACAATGACTGCTACATGGCGTTATGAATGCGCTTACAACCCCTGAGCAGAGCATGAAAATGGTCAAAGTGGGGGTAGGCTGATTTCATGTAAAATGTAACTAAGGTAAAAAGAAAAACAGATGAAAGTAATCCATCAAAGGGCCCGTGGGCCTAACTAGAAGATCACGACTGTGAACCTTCTAGAAGAAAATAGCAGAATGTTTTCATCATCAATGAAGAAGAGATAATGTCTCAAAAAGACAAAAAGCACCATAAAAGGGAAAAATGGATGCAATGTGCTTGAAAGCTGTTGGGTGTATACTGAGAAGACATCCAGGTAGAGAGGCCAGCAGGATGCTGGCCTCAACCACTCGGGAGACCCAGGCTGAGGGAAGTCTGTGACCCAGTGATGTTTTGAGCTACAAGGCTGTACTTTGGGTCTCGTGTTTCTGCTTCTTGTTGCTGTGGCAGACACCTGAAGAAGTCAGCTAGAGGGAGAAAATGGTATTTTGGTGCAGATCAAGAGGCTTCGGTCCTGGACCCCACTGTCCCTGACCCCACAGTCCCTCCCCCCGACTGTCTCTAGCCCCTGCTATTCTGTGCCGTCCATGGCTCTGATACTCATTTGAAAGCAAGAAGTAGCTGTGGCCCACTAAAGACTTCTCCCGAGCACTCAGCTAACCTGGAGGTCCCCCAGCCTTACACAGACCCATCTTGAGAAGCCTTTCCAGGGGCCCCTGTAATGGTTCAAGGCAGATGAATATAAATAGCTCTATCCTAGAGATGGAGAAAGTGAGACCCAGGTGAAGCATGGCAGCTGCTTGGCCCTGGGAGCCAAGATCAGTGCCTTAGTCAGCCGGCCCATCTGTATGCTGCTCTGAGTAGCAACATGGCAAGTGTTTATCAAATGCCCTTCCTACCCTCCTCCTGCCCAGGCCCTCCTTGCTGGGCAGCTTTCTGCCAGCCCCTGATGATGGTGACATGGAGCAAGAAACAAAACGGCACCCAGGGACAGGGAGCTTTTGAGTTTGCCCTAGGGCAAGACCCTGGACACCCCAAAACTGTGCTTTGCCACATAATAAAGTTGTCTGGGTCTTGAGCTCAGGGCAGTAATGAAGGTGGATGAGCTTGATTGCTGGATGAGTTCTCTCTCTCTCTCTCTCTCTCTCTCTCTCTCTCTCTCTCTCTCTCTCTCTCTCTCCCTTGTTGGAGGCTCAGCACACTTTCTATGATCACAGCACGTGGTCCTCTTGGCCGCTTCCTAATCTTGGCCTTCCGGCCAGCAGCCCAAACTTGAAACAGAAGAATATCAGCCTATATAGACAAAGTAGAACCAATGTGTTCACCTGAGGAATTTAAACCTTGTTCTGTGGACAACAGGGAACCATGGAAGGTTCCTGAGCAAGGGAGTCACCTGATGGGGGCTGCCAATGGGAAGTGTGGCTCTTTGTCCTCTTCTTGACCTTCAAGGCCAGGCCTCAGCCCTGAGCATCCTCCCAGCTGTTCAAACTTTCTCCTGCGATGATCTCACCCTGTCCCAGCCCTATAAGCCCTGACCATGAGCTGCTGATGCCCACATTTCTGTCTGTAGCCAGGACTCCCTTCTAAGCTGCTCATTTGACATCTTCCTGGGTGTGTCACGAAGTTTCAAACCAGACACTCGGCTGTGTTCAGCCTGAGCCTCCCCACCAATCCCCTGCTCTTCCTGTTTTCTCCCCTCCAGCCCATCCTGCTGATCCCACCTCCTAACACTTGGTCCCCACCTCTTCCGCTGCCACCACCTTGTTCCCAATTGCCTCCTCAGTTCCTCTGCTCTTGATCACACTCCTGACAGAGGTGGCAGATCTTAAAAACACAATTTGCTCTCCCACCAACGACTCTTCAGAGGTATCCTTCTGGCTCTGGAGTAAACCCAGCCTCCAGGCGTAGCTCTGAGACCGCCCATGACCTGATTGGCTCCTGTGGTTTATTAAAACCAACACTGCTCCTCTCTGCCCCTGGCTGGCCCCTCCACCTTGGCTCATAGCCTGGCTTATTGGCATCTACTCTGCAGAACTGGTTCTTACCCTCTTCAGTAGTGGCACCCCTTTCCTCGTGGTACTCCTGTAGTCTGTCTGCCTCAAGAGAAGCATACACAGTAGGCGTTCACATTGTCACCTTTGAGCATATAGATCAGTAATTAGAACAGTCTAGAAGTAGACCTGGAAGAATAAGGCGAATAGAAAAAAGTGCCTAGCACCAGAAAGAATGCTTGGTTTTGATCTTAGGAGACCCTAAAGAAGGCTCTTGAGCAGAGACATGGATGTGACTGTTCATAAAAGCTGAGAGAGTTATATCCCTGATGGCTGAGTGGGCTCTGAAATCATGTTGCCTGGATAGGAACTTGGTTCAATAATGTCTGCCCTACATCATCACCAGGACTTCGTGATTTCCTCCTTGTAATACATGGGGTACTAACAAAGCTCACACACCTGGCCTCTGCAGTGCTCAGTGAAGCTGGGTTCTTGGGTTGTCCTCAGTGCTCAGCCAACAGTGTCACACTTGGTGTGAACAATGTTCAGGAACCTAAACCAGCACCCCCTGTGCGCACATGCGCGCCATTGGGAAATCCACCATTGGTGAAGGTGGGAATGGCAGATTGGCCTCTGCAGGGGCTCCCTGGACCAAACACCCAGGCGGAACTCACTCTGAGACAGTTGGGGGAGGTTCTCAGAATCAGGGACATGAGTGAGACGATTCCTTGAGAGAATGTCATCGTCAGCAACCACTGGCCCCTGAACACGGAGGAGTTCTGGCTGCGCAGTTCCCAAAATAACCCAGATCTGAGGGCGGACAGCCCAGCAAGCCACGGGAGCTTAGAGCTTCCCAGTGGCTCCTGGTGACCTTGGAATAATCCTTGCCCTGTTTCCCAGGCAGTCAGGGCAGGAGAAGGAATGGTGCCAGGGATGGAACCGGCCCAGGGCCCGAACGCTCAATGCAGAAGCAGGGTATAGACCCTCTCTCCATTGCCACTGCCCTGACCCCTGGGCTGTTTCCCCTCCACCTGGCCATCCAGGGCCTTGGCCAGGGTTTCTATGGAGAACCCCTTCACCTTGGTCTGAGTCTCTGGTTCCTGTCCACAGATCTCTCTCTCTCTCTCTCTCTCTCTCTCTCTCTCTCTCTCTCTCTCTCTCTCTCTCTCTCTCTCTCTCTCTCTCTCTCTCTCTCTCTCTCTCTCTCTCTCCTGTCTGTTTCTTGCCTCCCTTCCTCCATTTTGCACCCAGCCTCTCAACTTCCATCTCTCCTTTCTCTTTCCCTCCCCTCCCCCTCTCTTTTTGTCTGTCTAGTGAGAACATTCCTAGAAAACTTACACACATGTGTTTACACAGTCATAATCATACAGTCAAACTGAGACCCCTTTAAGCTCTAAGCCCCACCTCCCTGGGTGCCAGGACTCAGGGACAAAGGCCAACTGAGTACAGACAGAGGTGGGTGTAGGAAGTGCTGTGCTGGATAGAATGCTGTTTCTGAGCTCAGTCCTCCGTGGGGCTGTAGCTGGGCATCTGGGCAGACAGGCCTGGCCAGCAGGTCATTGGACCAGTTCAGCAGACTTGTAAATAACAGCTTCTTGCCAGCCTGGCCAAGCAGGCTGCTGTGATGCCCAAGGCTTCCGCTCCCTAGCACTCTAGTCATCCCTCTAGGGTGAACCCTGCCCTTCCTCTGCTTGCCAGTGGGTCCCCAGGTCAGTATCCAATGTACTGTTGCCATGGTAGCAGAGGTGTCCCTGTCTAGCCCAAGCTCAGGTTTCAGGAGGTGAGGGTGAAGGAGAGTGAGGGACAGGTCTAGCTCTGGAATCAAAGGTCACTGCTTAGGGACTGCTGGCTCTGTTGAGGGCTGGAGTTTTGGGTCTTTTCCCCTGGAAACCTTTCCAGGCTAGGAGGCTCCCGGGCCTGGCAGGAGGCTCTGCTAGTAACCTGGGCACAGCAGGCCAGGCTGAAGCCTTCCAGTCAGAGACATATGAGTTCAAACCCTTCATCCAGCTGGCAGGCAGGCCCCAGGACCCTTGGGGACCTCAGTAATGTCTGAAAGCTTCAATTAGCTTGACCTGAGTATGGATCTGTCTGGCCTTTGTTGTTCAGTGACTTGATGACCTTCCAAAGGTGATGCAGCTTTTCCAACCCTCCTCAGTTTGTCCATCTGTGAAATGGTCATAAGAACACTGTCTGCCCCCTACTATGTTGCTTTACAGGTGAGATGGGCCACCATAGAGAAGGCATGTAGTCAGCCCCCAAATGAGGTGGTATTTGTCACTTTGTGAGCTGTTATTTCTGACTCAGCCTCATGGTCCTCACATAACTTCCTGGGTCACTTTAGGCTACTCAGTTTTGCTCCTGGGTCTAGGACTCCCCAGCCACACATACAGTGACCACAGGACCACTGCCCAGGTCTGAGATGTGTATTAACAACCCCCCAAACTGGCTAGCCAGTTGCTATAATGTCACACCCAGGAGCCTGCTTCTGGAAACTCAAGCTGGCTGAAGGAGGAAGATGGCCTGCCTGGTTGCCTAGCAACTGAGGTGTGAGCCAGAGAGGCTTGGGTGTCAAGGTGTCCAGTGGTGGTGGCATCCTTCCAGGAGGCACAAGGAGGAGCCAGTCTCAGAGGGACATACTTCCCTGCCTCCCATGGCTGCACAAGTCTGCCTGTAGAGGGGACCTTGGTCCTGGACCCTTTATAGGTGGGACACACAGCTGGGCTCAGAGAAACTTGAGCCCCCTTTGGATGCCAGCTGACATAGTGGCTGTCACCACCACCATCTTCTTCAAAGTTCCCGACCCAAGTTTGCCCCAAACATAAAGGACTTCCTGACCCCCTTTTGAAAGTCTGATGCCAGCCCCCAGAGTGCCACACATCCTGACCCCCTTTTGAAAGTCTGATGCCAGCCCCCAGAGTGCCACACATAACCACATCATCCAATGGCGTCAGCCTCTCAATGGGGTTTCTCCCTTTCCTGTTTCTCCTACCATAGCCCACAGCTCTGTATTCCAGCCAGGTGGCCTTTACTGGTCACTGGCTTTTTGCTTGTTTGTTTGTTTTGCCTTGGTTTTCCTATCTGTGAAGCTGGACAGTGAGAAGGCTGATCTAAGGAGCTGACTCCTCTGGAGTAGTGAGCATGGGGCTTGACATACAGATATGTCCCTCCCATTACTTTTACTAAACTGCTACAGTATGTATATGTGGCCTGTGCTGAGCAGAGAGGAAACCACACCTAACTGTTTAAGAACAGTTAAACTCGGCCTCAGGGCACAGACTGCCTGTGGGAGGCCCCCTGCAACAGTTTACCAGATGAGTAGAAATGAGCATTGCCGCTGACATCAGCCATTGCTGCAGGAACTGGGCACCAAAACAAACAAACAAACACTCTCATTAAACATCATTTATGACTCCAGCATTGCTCTGTTCTCCTGATAGTGTCACCCTCAGAGACCTGAAGAGTACTTATAGTCTCTGTAGGCTTTGCTCTCTGTCCTGGCCTGGGTAGGGCTGGAGCAGGCCCCTGGGTGCTTCAGGCTGACAGAAATAGCCCAGCAGACAGATGGTCGTGGAGCGGGAGCTGGCACCACAGAGAACCCAAACGCCAGCAGCATCTCCTTGCATGGGACGCCCTTGGCACCTCAAGGGTCTCCAGGCCTTGCTCTGGTCCAAGCATAAGCTTGACCATATCACAAGGTCATTGTGTGACCTTGTCAAGCATATCACTGTCCCTCTTGGACCCTCAGTCTCCTCATCTGTGCAGTGGCCACTTTGCTTCATGCTCCATGGTTACACACCCAGGAGGTTAGAATGTAGAGTCCCTTCAAGTAACAGCCCTTATTTATAATGAGGTAACAGAGCAGCCATGGAACAGGGCCAGGCTGGTGGCTGAGCCTCCCCAGGGCCTGCCATTCGTCAGCAAATCTATACTGGGTAGCTGCCAGCCCTCTGGCCCAGGGTTGTTTCTAACAGCAGGTGAAACGGCCAGCCTGGCAGCTCCCACGGTCCCCATTTGACTTCTTCAAGCACAGTAAGGGGCTGCCATCTGCTTACCACCCCCTCAAACCCAAACACAGGTCAGCCAAAGCCCCTCACCTGTTCCTGGCTTCACACCTGTCCACTGAGTCCAGAAAGAGAATCCCCTCAGGGGTTTCTTAGACTGCTAGAGGTAGCATCTTCCATGGCTGCGTGCCTTCTCTCTGGTTGTGAGGAGGGAGAAGACAGCCTTGGTCTTCCCTCTTCTTCAGAACTCCATCTTGCATTCCACAGGGCAACTCCATGTGCCCCAAGTTCAAGACCATGAATCCATTGTGTACTAAGGTCAGGGTACAGGCTTGAGGTCCAGGCTATAGCCATCTGTGTGACTCTGGCCAGTCACTCCACCCCAGTGACCTTCAGTTTCTTCATCCTAATAAAGAAAACCAGGGCATCTACTCAGGGACTTCTGTGTACATCATTGAAACATGCACAGAGACAGGGGTCTACAGGAGCAATCCTTAACAGTGACAACACATAGTGGTTCCTGGTTACTTTTAAGTCTCTTACTGCTCTCTCAGATGGCTTTACTCATCTGGACAGCTCCTTGCCAGAAAAAGTGACCCTCCTGATCTCCATGTGTACCTCAGCTTTGACCCTCCCTGGGATCGGATGAGGTACAGCAGATGCTCAGGGCTCTCTCTGCCTCTGTGTTTAACATAGGTGTTGGGAAATGAACGTATCTGAGACTCACAGTTTCGTAGGCCAAGGCTTGAATTCCTGTGGGTGCTTTTCTGTGTGTCCACTTGCAATGTGCCAGCCATATCTGTCAGGCATGTATGGGACAGCTGAGATGTAGGAGCCCTTAGGGGACACAAATGGCCAAGTCTTGAGGATGGTTCAGTTGGCTCTGCCTGGAGAATGGAGTTTGCAAATGATTTACTGAGGAAGGGTCTATTGAGTTGGTCCCTCTAGGAGTGTAACAGGCTAGGAAGAAGCAATGGGCCAACACATACTAACACATAGTGGATTATCCACAAGGCATCTCTGAGTTGATTTTCATGGTTTTATTAAATGAGTACATCTCCGCACATGGATGTCTGAGCAGCCAGCAGCTATAACTTTGACTGTACAGGAGTATGCACATGCCCATTGGGACAAAGGGTAAGATGTGTAAGCCAAGGAGCCTGTCTCTCTATGTCAAAGTCTTGGTGGGAGACAGTGTGGTATTGTTTGGTTTTGCTTTTTTGGGAGCCCACCACCCAGTTCCCAAATAAATCACACACAGAGGCTTATTCTTACTTATAAATGTCCAGCCTTAGCTGGCTTGTTTTTAGCCTAATTTTCTTAAATTATGCCATCTATCTTTTGCCTCTGGGTTTTTAACCTTTTTCGTTTCTTACTATCTTTCTTATCGGTTGCTGGTGGTGTAGTTGGGTGGCTGGCCCCTTGCGTCCTCCTCCCTCTCTGGCTACTTCTTTCTTTTCTCCTCCCAGATTTTGTTCTATTTACTCTCTCTCTGTCTGCCAGCCCCGCCTATCCTTTCTCCTGCCCTGCTATTGGCTGTTCAGCTATGTATTAGACATTCAGATATTCTAGACAGGCAAATAACACAGCTTTACAGAGGTCAACAAATGCGTCATAAACAAAAGTAACACACCTTAAAATAATATTCTACAACAGTGTAGAGCTATTGGAATCATATAGCCTGACTTCCCTATGGGAGAGACTGGGAATCTGAAGCCCAGAGGGAGGATGGTGGAGCAGGGCCAGCTAACTGTAGGTCTCCCTACCATGGTTTGCATTGAGGGCCATGAGTACTCCATGCATGGCCATGATCCTTCAGGTCCCTCCTTAGGGTGCTGCTATACATGACACCCATCACAAGCCCTTGAATCTTTCTGGTCTGTTTCCTCACCTGTGAGATGGAAATAACAAGTGGGTCTATTGAAACTTTGAACTAACAGCTATCAATGAGCACTCACTTCAAAATGCTAACTTCACTTGTATTTTGCTTTTGGTCAACCTTAATGGCAGATTTTCCTAGAAACCAGTCACCCATTGGCATGATTTGGGGCTCAAGGATTGGAAGGTTCAGGTTGAAGGGTGACTCTCTCAAAGATGGTGGCAAAGGGGTCAGCTGTAGGAAAGTCTTCTTTCTTATCAAGAGCCCCTCAAAAATGGCCCTGATCAATATCTACCTGCTCCACCCTAGGGAAGCTCTGTCATCTTTCTTGGCTTAACACACCCTCAACACATACAGTTACATACAAACACATGCACACATACACTCACATGGGTGCACACATATATACATACTCATGCACACAACACTCATGTATACACACATATACATATGTATGCATGTTCACACACATGTATACATATACATGCACACATATGTGTACACACACAAACACACAGCCACATTTATATGCATGCATGCAAATGCACATACACACGTACATACAGAGCCCAGAGCCTTATACACTGTTTTCTCCCCCTCAGAACACACCCACTGAGACAAACTTATAGGCCCTCTGTGACATACCCAGAAACACATTGCTGTGTATATATGAATGTTCATGTACACACATTTGTACTTTGTCCTGCTCTGACACACATATTCAATCTGTGCAATTGTACCTGCCTGCACAACTGTGCATGGTTTTCCAGCCTGGCACATTCAGATGCATCTATGTAGGAGAAGAAGTCATGGTGACCTGTGCAGCAGCAAGAGAACATCAGACACGCTAGAGACCTAGACAACAATACAGATGGTTAGGGAAGGGGAAACCCCACTTCCTGCAGAGGACTCTGAAACCAGTGCATGGCTGCTATGGCATGGAGTGAACCTCCTGCTGAGGGAGGCACATGGACCCAAATGGTAACTCAGATGTTGTGGGAAATGTGGGCATTATAGGGACCTCCACCTCCAAGGTTTGCCCCTAACTCTAGATTCAAGTGAACCTGGAGAGTCAGGGATACTTCTGATATTTAAGATTGTATGGATCCTGGGGTGGAGGACACTGTCCTGGGCATGGCCTTCCTAGGTGTTCCCCAGGCAGGAAATGAGGGCCAACTACTAGAGATACAGCTGAGCCTGTGAACCTAGCACCCACTTTGTACCAGGCCAGCACTGGAGAGAGACCGAGGTGGCTCCTTGAGCTTGCCTGTCTATTGTAATGTGGAGTTCACACTCAGGGGACCCCAACTTGGCGACCTGCATCTGAGCCCCAGCATGAACTCCCCACTCACATGCTAGGAGAGACACGAAGCCTGGCATTGGAAGAAACGGTGAAATACAACATGGCAGGGCTGGGGAGCTGGGACCAGGCAGAGCACTCCTTAAACATGGGAGGATGGAGAAAGGCAAGGAAGGAGAACAGAGCTGAAAGGTAGAAGGAGGTCCCTTCAGTTTGAATCTATAAGGGCACTCAGGATCTTCAGGCTGGTTCTTGGCAGTAAGTGAGGGAAGTGCATTCTGGCTCCTTTAAGCCTGCCAGGGCAGTTTGGGAGGGGATGACACTCCAGGAGAACCATGCCCAGGGTGAAGGTGGGTGCATCCTTGGAGCATTGAGAAGTAGAAGGATGTTGGTGACTCAGGAGGGTGACACCTTTGACAGGCCTTGGGCCTGTGTCCAGCTAGACCAACAGCTGCTCCGTGGCTCTGGGCCAGCACCTTCCACTTCCCTTCTAGAAATCTGTTATTCTCAGTCAATGCAGACTGTCAGTGCCCTCCCAGCCCCACTTGGAAGGGAGATGTAGGTGAGCCAGCTGCACCGTGGCTACTCAGCAGAGGCGGCGAGAGA
>PVIH01002875.1:94972-175669 GCA_004025045.1 Sigmodon hispidus
GGGAGGGGAGGGGAGGGGAGGACACTGCAAGTGTGATCTCCGAGCTCCATGTGGGCCACTGGGGTGAGGTTGCTGAGCCGTCACAGAAGGATTAGTAAAGAGGAGCGAGTTGGTCATGCCTACCCATCCTAAATGACGTTTACCTCCATCTTGGAACCTGGGCATGAAGCCCAGGGCTCTGCATAGCTTTAACAAGGCGAGGGTCCTCTGGGCCCATGTTCCCCAGGAGGCTGCATTCACATCTGTCCCCTCACAGATGGCTGGTGAGAGCATCTAGCAGCCCCCACCCCTACCCGGACCCCCTTCTGTCGCAGGCCTCGGCTGTGCCGGGGAGTGTGGTACAGCAGAGTTATTTTTAGAGGTGGCACCATCTGTTCAACGTACCGAGTGGATTCTGCGTGTCTCCGAAATGGCCGGGGACAGCCGTGCCAAGTCAGGGGAGGGTTGCAGAGTGAGCTGGGTCCCCTTCAGTTGCTTCCAGCTGGGATAGTTACTGACCAACCAACCAGCCCAAGGACTGCAGGGCATGTGATTCTGGGGGCTAGAGAGTTGATAGATGATGTGGAAGACAGGCCTATGGTGGGAGGTGTCATAGGCCTCCACACTCCCTGTACAGCCCTGACATCCCTTCTGTAGATTCTGAGTGTCTTGCTCTGACCTCCAGGATTGAAGTGATCAAGGGAGAAGACTGAGGGGCAGACCATATGTATCCCTGCAGGGTCTAACAGTGGGTCTGGTGAACACGTGGGCCTGATCCCATTGGCCCAGAAGGGCTGGGACACTTGACTACCAGCTGTGTGTCCCACTGCCAGGGCATTATGTCATACTGCCTCTGCCTCCCAGTGCTGGGATTAAAGGCATGAGCCACCACATCCAGCCATTCTGGTGAGTTGGAGCTAAGACCTAGACAACAGTCCTCCTGAATTCAGTTCTCACCATCAGTGACGCTAACCAGCTTTCTTGGCTTGCCAGGTATCTGCTTCCTTGGGTAGGAAGTCAGGCCCTTAGCTGCTATACCACAGGATTGGAACTGCGCTCCTAGAGGCCATGCCTACATGCAGGACACAGTAACTGCCCTTGGTGAGGGGACACTGGGTTGAGCTGTTCCTGCTACAAAGGGCACAGGACTCACAGAAGGGTGAGAACATCTTGGGAAGCCTGAGGGCTTGAAGAGCCTCCCAGGGAACTCTTGACAACACAGAGAGCCACCAGCTTCAGCCAGGAGATGTGGACTTGCCCATAGGAGTCTTGTTGTGGGTGCTCTCCATCAGTAGCATAGACAGCAGCAGTTGAGTCTATCCTCACTGAGGACTAACAGTGCTCTCAGAGTGCTCACACTTGTATGGGGTGGGATGTGAGCTGGCAAACACCACCCTAGGGCTGTGGTGTTAAGGCATGAGACCATGGAGGTGCTGGCATCAAGGAGGTATGGGCCTTTAAAGTGGAGCCCTTTACACTTCACATGGAGAACTTTACAAGACACTGCTTTAGTGATTGTCTTGGAGGTGAAGTTGTGGTTAACAGACACCTAGTGCCTGGACCTTCTGGAAAAGGGGACATGTGCTGAGGTGGGAGGCAGGAGCATGAATTAGATCAGAAATGGCAGATGGTGCCATTAGGCCAGAGCCCCAGGGGTTGGTGGAGAGCCAGCCGAACAGGATCCTGAAGGCCAGGTCCTGAATAGGTTTCTTTAAACCAGCCTCCAGGGAACTATTGAAGGCTTTTAGAGTGTATGTGGTGGGGGTGGGGATGATGTGACTGTGGGTGTGTGTGGTGTATGTATGGGTGGGTGCATGGTAATGTGTATGATATATATATTTGGTGTGTGTATGTATGTGTGATATGGTATTATGTGTTTGGGTATATGTGAGACATGTGTGTGTTATGAATATTGGCATATGGTATATATGTATGGTGTATTTTGTATGGTAGAATGTGGGAGGAATATATGTGAGGTATGTAGTATGGTACATGCTGTGTGTGTGATATATGTGGTGTGTGTATATATGTATGGTATGATGTGATGTGTTTGTGTGTGGTGTGGGTTTGTGTATAGGTATATGGTATGGTGTCTGTGTAGTGTGTGGGTGTGGTATGAGGTTCTGTTGTATATGTATATAATATATGTATGTGTTTGGGGTGTGTATGATATGCATATGGTATAGTGTGTGATGTGAATGTGGTGTATGTG
Organism: Sigmodon hispidus; assembly: GCA_004025045.1. Classification (NCBI taxonomy): domain Eukaryota; kingdom Metazoa; phylum Chordata; class Mammalia; order Rodentia; family Cricetidae; genus Sigmodon; species Sigmodon hispidus. The sequence continues at coordinate 97,164 of PVIH01002875.1, forward strand.
TGTGTGTTATATGTGTATTGGGGGTTGGAGGTTGTGGTAGGGTGTGGGTGTGGTACATGCACATGAGTGTATACATGCTTATTTCTCTATAAATACATCCAGAAGCCAAAGCAGGAAGCTGAATTTCTTCCTGTCTCTCTCCTTGTTGCCTTGAGGCCAGGTCTCTAACTGAATTGGAAGCTTGCCAGCTGGATGGTTACCTGGTTACCTCCCAGGATCCACACATCTCTGACCCTTGGTGCTGTGATTACATATACGGGCATCCATTTCCAGGTTTTCCCATGGAGTCTAGGTCTGAATTCAGGCCCTCATGTTTGTGTAGTTTGTTCACTGAATCATCTTCCTGGTGATGTACCATTTGGGCATCAAGTTACGTCTCAGTTCTACTCTGGGCAATGCTACTCATCAGCCATGTGTTCTTGGGGAAGCTGTTATTTTACATTTCTGAGCCTCGATTTCTTCTTCTGTAAAGGAAATATCAGATATCTTCCCCATACATTGTTGTAGGATAAGGTTTACAGAATACAAGGTAGCTCCTGCCTCATAGGGGCCTTTTATTTGTGGCTGTTGCCCCCAAGCTTTTAGCAAGGAGTGAAAGGAGGGTGTGGGGCAGGGAGAGCCTGGGAGCCCTAGGATGTAAGTGAGCTGGCTGGAGCAGAGTGCAGAGCCTAAGCAGGGGAAAAGGGAGCTGTCGAGTGTGGGCAACTGGTTGGCTGTGAAAGAAGGAAGTGGTACTGGGAAGTACTCACAGGTCCTATAGAAGAATAAGTACATCTGAGAAAGTCTGAGGGTTCAGGACATCACCACAGGAGAAACCTGGCAACCAAAGGGAGATAATTTATATATCCTGGGGAAGAAGACAGATGAAGACGCCTATGTTGGGAAGCAATCTGGTGCCATGTGGGTAGCATTACCAAGGGGTGAGAAGGTTTTACAAGTGACAAGAGCAGGGCCATAGCAAACCACAGAGAAACCAGGAATGCATTGCCAGGAAAACCCCTAAGAAGCAGGAAGGAGAAGGAGGGGAGGAGATATCCATCATAGACAAGAACTCAGAAACTGGAAATCACTGGAGTTGGCTGCTTTCAACCATCTCCAAAACCACCTGAGAGCCTGGCCTATCAGAAAGTGGCTGGAGAGATGGCTCAGTGATTAAGAGCACCGTCTGCTCTTCCAGAGGACCCGGGGTTTGATTCCCAGCACCGACATGGCAGCTAACAACTGTCTGTAGTTCCATTTCCAGGCAAACACCAAGGCAAATAAATAAATTAATTAAATAAAGTTATTTTAAAAAAAGTGCTCAACATTTAAAAAAAAAAAGAGAGAGAAAGTGGCATTCAATGAAGTAGAAATAGAAAACCGGGATAGTTCTGAGCCATAGCCTTAGCAAAGAAGTATCAAGTATGAGAGACTAGAAACGTCTTTAAGCTACCAGCCTTCAGACACTCATCCTTCCATGCAAGGTGGGGCTGCACACCCTTGTTTTAATCAGCTCCTTGAAGATGCCAACACAAGCATCCCTCAGCAAACTCTCTCTGAGCAGCCATTATAGAATAGAGGAAATTACACCTTTAAGATGAGGGAGAGAGCTCAGGTACCAACCACAGTTACAGTGGCTTCCTGGACTTCAATGCTATTCCTCTAAGTCTGAGACCAAGTTAAAAGTATCACAGAGATGACTGGCTCTCCTCCAAGAAGTCTCTGCATGGAGATGACTTGGGCTCAGGGATGGCAACAATATGCACACGGCCACCAAGCCAGGGACTTCTCAGCTGAAGCTAAAAAGAGAAAGCAATGGCTGGCCTATGCTGAAAGGTGCCACGTGCCACAGGATAGATCTTAGTTCTTCCCTCTTGTGACCTACAGCCTCATAGACCTCTGCAAACTCTGGCTACACAGAAGCATTTTCTCCTGCCTCTCTGGTCTAGGTCCCGAGAGACTCATTGAACTATTTTTAAACAATCTCTCAATTTAGGCCTTTTCCTGGCACCTCTAGTTACGGGTTTTTTTCTCCCCCTTTCCATGGAGAAAGTAACTTAGTAAGTTCAGTGAGGGGTTTCCCAAAGCCTAACTAAGTATGCCTGTAGTCCTGGTACAAGCCAAGGCTGTGCTTAGAAACACAGAATAAACCACTGGTTAATAGCATTTCTAGAGCTGGGGACAGGTGACAGTGAGTTCTCTTCCAATGCACTTAAGTGGCACCAAGTGATCCTTTTTCAGGGTGTTATCTTTCTTCCACAGTGTATTCACTGCAGCAGCCCCTGTTTCTTGAGAAGTATACCCTCTGAGCATCACTGTTGAATGTGAGAGATAACCTTCCTGTGCCTGCTCAAACTCATGAAAAGACTCGGTGCCCTTCCCAGAACTCACACATTGTATCCAGATCTAAACACTTTAATTCTTACTTCTCAACCCCTCAGCTTGACAGCCAGGATTGCTGACCTAGAGAGCTTTAGAGGCTTTTACAATACGTTGTCTTATCAGCACCAGAGCCCACGGACAGCTCCCCATCATGCCCTCCTCCTGTTCCACCCTCCCTCCAGATCAGCACCTCAGTCTTGAGGACAGCTCCTAGTCTGGCGTCTTCTTGGGGGTGCAGGATTGAAGGAGTAAGCCTGTTTCAGCACCAGGACATGTGGACAGCTCATATGCCAGCATCTTGCAGGATGTGGCAGAGGGCTGATATTATCAGGTTCCCTGACACCCAGTCCCTCCCAGCCCTCCTCCAGTCATCTATCAACACTTCATCCCCAGAGACTACTCCCTGGGCCCCAGCCTTCCACAGTCACCTTCCATCAGTCAGCTAGGGGACTGTCTGTGGTAGTATTCTATATCCATCAAAGACTTGCTTTACTGGAGACCAAAGAGAAGAACAAGGATCCTAAGCTGCTAGAGAGATGCCGGGGTTGTGGGGATTATGTCATAGGAGGAGTAACCATAGTATGCAGGGGCCTCAACCCTATGACTGTGGTTATTCCTCCTTTCTTCAAGGCTCTGCTTGTAGCCTGTGAAGAAAGAGCAGGAAACAGGGGAGAGCCGAGGAAGCAATGTCAGAAAGGAACAGAGTCACTGTGGGATCTCAGAGCTCAGAACTTTCAGGACTGCAGAGAACCTAATGAAGTTCTATGCTGCAATAGGACAGGAAATGAATCTGAGAGGAGGTAGCTGATGGGAATATCTAGACTCAGAGAATGATGTCCAAATCACCCAACCCAGCCCAGGTACGACACTATCTCCAGCCCTCTTATTACACATCTGTCTCTTGAAACTCAGAATACACTCTCTCTCAGTTTGCTGCATTGAACCCTTTCTCATGTCTACCTGCTAATGACTTGACTACTCTAGCTAGCTCAGGAAACTCATAGGTTTATTCAATGGGAAGGTCTTTAAGCCTGAAACACACAAAGCAAGCACCCTGTGAGGCAGACATTGATGTGTAGAGCCCTCAGTGGGAAGCTGTGGACATCACAGACAGCAGGTGAATTATAGCCAACACATGCATTTGATTTTGGGTGCTTCTTCCTCTAGTCAATCAGGACTTGGCCTGCAGCATGGATAGCTCTTCATGCTGGAGGTTAGTAACAATAAAAAAGCCTAAGTATAAAACCAGTATCAAAAGTCAGGAGAATCCTTGGCGGTGTCACTAAAATTATCTTTCAAGCTAAGTGTCTGTCTAACACCTCACTTTACAGAAAAAGAAACTGAGTCAGAGAGAAGCAGCATTGTCCAAGGGTATGCTTTGTAAAGGGCTACAGGACACAGATAAACAAAGGCTTGGGGTAACAGCAAACCTATTTTAACTGTTTCAAATTCCACCCTGTGACCTTGACCATTATTGCATCTTGGATCCACAGCCTCCTTGCCTTGAAATTAGAAACAAGCATGGAGGGTGCTTGCTGTGCAGTTGCTGTTGGCAGTGATGGTAAAGTCATAATTGGGACTCAGAGGATATAATGCCCAAGCAAGAGATATTTCGGTTATATCCTTAAAAACACTAAACCAAAATTAGTGTGGTAATTTTCTAACTCAGCCTCCAGATTCTGGCCTGCAGGTCATATGAGGGCTGTGTGGCATGATGAACAGATCCTATGCAGAGGAAGAAAGTGCTGAGTACTTCCCTCCCTATGAACTCAGTGTCCTGGACTGGACCCGATATGTCCTTTGTTGGGTGTGGTTGGGTGAGTGATGGATGAGTAGATGGTCAGGTCATGGTAGGTAGACTGATGTATGGCTAGGTGGTAGGTGACAAATGGGTAGCTAGGTGATGAGTGATGGAGGGTGGATGGTTAGGTAATGGTGGGTTTGGTGACTAGATGAAAAATTAGCTGGTGTTTGGTATGTGGCTGGATGGATAGGTGGGTGGATAAGTAGGTAGACTGATAGATGGTTAGTGATAAATGGGTGTTTGGGTAGATGGCTAGATAGGAGAATGGGAAGTAGATGGTGAAATGGATGGGTAGATGGGTATATGGGGATTAGGTGAGTGGGTGAGTTGGTATGTTGGTGAAAAATTTAGGTGTATGGTAGATGGGTGGGTAGATAGCTTGTTTGTTGGAATATGGGTGTATGAATGGATGAATATGTGGATGGGTGGGAAAGCTGATAGATAATTATCTGGTAGGTGGGTATATAGATGGATAATTAGGTAGGTGGGTAGATGCATTATAAGTGAGTGGGTGGATATATGGTTAGCTGGGTGGTAGATGGGTGGTTAGGTTGCAGATGGGTGTATAGACAGAGTACATTGACAGATGGTTAAGACAGGTAGATGAATGATAAGCAGGCAGGTAGATAGTTGGGTTGATACATGGGTATATGTATTGGGAGCCTGGAGAACCAGAGATGGTTGCTTGTCCCCAGCATCTGCCATTGACAGCTCCTCTGGAGACCAAGGACAGTAGAGAGAGAGTTGACACTAAGGAGACATTATGAAGAAGCCCCAGATCCCTAACTGCCCACCCGACTTCTGCCTCCTGTGTCTGCATGGCTTTTAAGGCTCTCTCTGTGAGATTTTTTTTTTTAGTTTCTTTTTCTGGTTAACAGAATAGGAGGTGCCTAAAAATAGCAGTAACTTTGCTTCTGAGGTATTCATTTTCAGTTCCTCTTTCCCCTTTCTTATTCCTTAGCTATGAGGATACAGAGCTGAAGGTGTCAGCGCCCACTCTGATGAGCCCTCATGCACTGCAGGGACCAACCCTTCAGATGGGGATAGCACAGACCTCTCTGGCTCAATGGTGTTCCTACACTCCTGTGGACATATGCAGTGGCCTGTGTGGTTCCTGTCATCCTTTGGGGTTCCTCACACCAAGCACACATTTGACACACTCTGAGGACTTCCCCCTCTCTCACATCTCTGACTTGGGTCTTCCCTGGGCCTTATCCCATAAACACTAACACATTCCCGCATAATACACACCTGCTGAGATAAACCCCATACTCATTTGCACACCCGCACCCATGCTCATCCAAAGCCATCAGCCTCTTTCCTTTCCAACACACGTGTGCAGAGAAAATTACCTCCTCCCAGAAGACATGTCCAAGGAGAGCTCTACCTCTCCATCCCAGCGCGCTGAGCTGAGCTTGCTGCTCCTCCCAGATATCCCCACCCAGCTCTCCTGTTCTGCCTTTTATGTAGCTAGGAGAGGAAAGAAAATGTTCTGTCCCAAGGGAGAGATAGTTAGTTCATTTAGACCAGAGTGGAGGGAACAATGCCTATGTGAGGAGCTAACTAGATGGTACCAAAGCAGGAATGAGGGCTCTTCATGGGCCGTCAAAGTCCTCTTTGGGGTTTTTTTTAAAGGTGGCATTAGGGGACAGTCCAGCTCAGCCAGTTAGAAGCAGAAGATGAATGAAATGACCACTCACCATGTCACAAATACTTCCTTATAATGGGGGAATGTGCCATGCTCTGTCACAGTTAACCCTTACAAAACCCTGCAAGGCTAACTGGATGGTTTCTCTCGGGTGGGACAAACCAAGGAACAGAGAGTCCTGCCAGAACTGTTCCTGGCAGCAGAGCCAGACCAGGGTGGCCAGAAACCTCCACACTGGACTTGTGTCCCCATATCAATTCTTGCTGCTGAGGAGGATTCAAAGAAAGTGGTGGCTTTAAAAATACATATTCAGGTGGCATTTAAATTCAGCACCTCTTAAAACAGAAGGATTTGGCATCCAGAAGTTATTTTTAGCAGACAGTTCATTTGCAACCATCCCAGCTACCAGGCATGCTTCAGCTCAGAGCTGAAAAGCTGTTGGTTTGAGCTAGCTTTTTTTAAATCTTTCCTTTGAAATATAGATTCCCTGTTAAATTAGCTCACATATATGTGATTTATGAATTTATATATAGTATATAAATTAACTCATCTGTACATGTGTATAAAATGTCTTCTTTGCCAGTATCTCTCCTGGGAAGACTTTCTCTGAAACCCCCTAACTTATTCTCAACTCCTTGAAATCTAACAATAAAGATTCATGTAAATGTTTAGATGAAACTAAATGTAGAAATCCAGTGTTGCCGCAATGTTCTGGTTTCTGAATGGCTTGGAATTTCAGAGCCTGGAGGGACCATGGAGAAGGTTAGCCCATTCTCTTCACTTGTCACATGGGACACTGAGGCCCAGAGAAGAAAGGGGCTTGATTAAGGTCATACCCAGAAGTTTGATATGCAGGGAGAAAAGCTCACTGAGCTGTGTGCCTTGCTCGGTTACTCAGCCTCCTCCTCTTTCCCCCCCTCCTTCCCTCCCTCCCTCCGTCCCTCCCTCCCTCTGTCCCTCCATGCACATGCCTATTTATCCATCCATGCAAGCACACATTCCCCTTTCCTTACTATATTCCTCCCTCTCTCCATCCTTCCAATGTTTTTATTCATCTACCTATACACTCATCTATCTATCTACCCACTACACATCCATCCATCCAGCATCCTTCTACCCACTTATCAATATATACACCCATCTCATAGATGGCAGCCTGAGGAGTGACCTAAGCCTTCATTCCTTCACTAAACATTGATGAAACACAAGTGAATGCCAGTATTGCACTGGCTCCACAGAAATGGTTCCTGTCCATGTGTGGCTCTCCAGCCCTCATACAAAGGGGCCAGACAGTTAGTTCACCAGGCCTGAGCAATAAATTGTGATTTGTGCACCAATCTGGGGGCACATATTTTGTCTGCATGGCCAAGAGACACTTTTGAGAAAAGGATGCTTGGAGCCAAGAAGGACAGCAGCTACTAGAACAGTGAAGGCTGGGTAGAGACATAAGCTGCCCATGTGGCTGCTGCAAGGCTCTGGGAACCTGGTGGCTGATAGAGTTGTCACACACTTGACACATTGGTTCTTCTCTCTGCCTGAGACCACTGGGGTTCTACCAAATGCTTCTGTGGCAATGAACCCTATGATCTTTTTAATTGATCATCTCTCCAAGGCAGAGCATGTCCCAAAGTAAACTATGCAATTTAAAAATAACAAACAAGACACCCAGCATGTGGGTGACCTTGTACAGGTGCCTGAGATGTGGAGATGGGGATAAGCAGCATCAGAAGAAGAGAAGCGTCGTCTGTACCTCAAACTCTAAGTTGTAGCTGACTTGGTTACCTCAGACTTGCATCCCTCTGTACTTTGTCACAGTCTCCCCAACCTCTACTGACAGCCAGTTACGTATTTCTGATTGTTCTTTCTGGGGCAGCTTCTTTTTACATGCAAGAAAAGGTATCACCTGCTCAAGGTGTCTACAGCACCCAGGACACTCCATGGTGGCAAGCACATCAAGTCATGGAAGTCTTGATTTTTATTGTCACCCTGATTGTCAGTTATTAGATGGAAGGGACCAGATACTGATTATTCATTGCCTGACACCAAAATCATTTCCATAATACTGTCATTGAAACGATGATGGTGGGTAGAAAGGAAGATGCACAGGTAGCAAATTGATGGACTGTAGAAGGAGGGTGGGAGTAAGAAAAGGAACAAGGAGGAGGGAGGGAGGGTCATGTATAGATAGATGATGGATGAAATGATAGTTGGTAGAAGGATGATGGATAGATGGCTGTATGGGCAGGTTGGATGGTGTATAAGTGAATGGGTAGATGGATGGACTAAATGATGGATGGACAGATAGGTGAGTAGAAGGATGATAGAAAAAGGTATGCATGTGGAGGTGGATAGATAAGCAAATGGATGAACAGATAAGTACAGGGAAGCAAGAATAAAGAGTATGTGGCGGTGGATAGATGGATGGATGGACTCCTGGGTAGGCAGAGGGAAGGAAGTGAGATAGATGCTGAATGGACAGATGGGTGAGTGATCAGGTGGATAGGGTTGAAAATCAGTTCATCTTAAACCATAATCCTTCATATCAATAGCTGCCCATTAGCTCATGCCTGCTATTGTGATCACAGAGATAATTGCTGCTAACACTTCTCCTGGCTTGTGCTGTCACAGAAGTAATTATCGGTGCCTGTAAGACATGCCCCAGGTATCAGGGGAGGGGAAAGAAAACAGTACCTTAGGTTTAAAAGCCCCTTGTGGTTTGTAAGCCACTTGGCTTCCCATATGGTGCTTGGTCATGAGAATTCCTTGAGGGAGTATCACAGGCAAGGCCCTGGATTTCTCGGAATAAGCGAGTCTCTCTACCCTTGCCTCCCACCTGGGCAGGTCTATTGCTGCCAGCCCACAGGAGCCTGAGGAGTTTGGTCATCTTCCTTGGCCTAAGTTCCATATATGTTTTGTGGTGATGTCCAGGTTGCTTTTGTCATAAGTGGTGCATACTAATGAATGATCGTATCCTGGTGCGTTCCCAGTTTGGCTCTCAGTATGTCATATGCAAACTCACCAAGACAGAGGAGTACCATGAAAGAAATGCTATGTCCCTACATCTTTTGAAAGATGATGAAACCAGAGTTAGTTTGCTTTCCATTGTGCTGGAATGTGAAAAAGCCAAAATCAGAGACAATGCATGTAATCTTCCAGAACCAGTCTCTTTAGACTGCATGTTGTTGCTGAGATAATGTCCCTGTAATACACTAAAGTGCCTAGCACCTAGTGACTGCCCCATAGATGCCTTTCCATGGTGTAGTATCACATGCAGATTACAGAAAAGCTCATGCCATCGGTTTCTCTTTCTGCCACTAAGCATCAAGCAGGCCAGAGGTCACAAAGATGCCTCTGCCTTCTCTTACCCACACTGTTGCCTGGGTACTGAGGACCAAGGTTGCCAATACAAAGTCTGTGTAGCATTGTATCATCAGGTCACCTTTCATCCTTGAGATAGCAAAGCGCGCTTTGGAAGGTTTCTAATCACACCCTCCCTCCATGAGGTCCACCTTCCCTGAACTCAGACCACCTTACATCTTCAGACACCAACAAGGTTCAAGATGTGCCACTTCATTTGATCTTGGTCTTACTCACAAGTCAAGCTGCCTTATTTGATTAGCATCTTCTCTGGATGTTTGGTTTGTTTGAGGGGGTTTTTCTCTTATTTTCTTGGACTTCCACAAGACACAATAGGAATACAAGGATTTGGTGCACTTCCAAACCTTGTCTGCAATAGGAAGTGTGCTGTTCAACACAAAATCCTCTGTGTTCTCCCTGTGTGGGGCCCAGGCCTCCTCCTACCTTGTGCACTGCGAGAGTTCCCCCACACCTCTTATAGATGTTGTGTGTTGAGCACAAGATCTTGCTGAAGATCTGCAATTTCTCATAGTTTTAGAAAGAATAGTAACCCCGAGTCTCGGCTGCCAGCACTTCCCAAAGAGGCTCAGCACCTAAAATATGCTCCACCAAGCCCTTCCTATGGGGTCGTGGGCCATAGTCCAAAGTTTAAAATTCTCTACCATACCTCCTTCTATGTGACCTTGGATAAATTTCTTCAGTCCCGTGAGGTTCATTCTTTTTGTCGGTAAAATGGGCTTAATTATAATATCCACACCACAGGGTTGTAAAGACTCAACAAGAAACTGAACTTGGTGGAGCATGCCTGTATTGCCAGCATCTGGGAGATAAACACTGGAGGATCAGGAGTTCAAGGTCATTGAAGGACAGCCTACAAGAGATACTGTCTCAAAAAGAAAAATAAATTGCCTCAATGAGACAGCCCTTGATTTTTATTTCATTCATTTATTCATAGTTCCCGGGATGGATACTAAGATACCACTCTAGCCATAGCAACACCATGAACTACACTGTCTGCATCCTTGGAACTCAGACTCTAGCAGATGATGCTGTATGGTGTGTGTGTGTGTGTGTGTGTGTGTGTGTGTGTGTTTTACTGGGGATGGATTCTCATATGTGATTAAGCACTGTATTGCTGGCCTGCACACATAAACCTCATATGTGATACTATCTGTACAGAGACCTCTTAACATAGCTGATTATGATACTTGTTTAAGAAGTGGAGGAAAAGGTCTTGTATGGTAGTACCTACATGTAACCCCATCACTTTCAAGGTCAAGGCAGGATCCAGAGGTCAAGGTCAAGGTCATCCTCAGCTACATAGCAGGTCTGAGGGATATTCTGTCTCAAAGAAAAATGAGAGAGAAGGGATTATTGTTTCTATTCATGTTAGAGTTGCCCTCCACCTCATCCACTCCTGATGTGAGTCAGACCTCATGAGCTCTGGGGATGGTGTAGATACCTCTGCACTGGAGGGAAGCTCCAGGTACACATTGTTTCTCTGGTGCCCAAGTCTCTACTCTGGGGGCATCATGTTCACACCAGGCTCTGCTCTATAGGATACCTGCTGGTCCCAAGGGCCATAAACCATGGTGCACTTTAAATCCTTGTAAGAAATGCCTTTATGAGGATGGCACAGGATGCCTCAGCCAGGATGCAGGAGAGCCTCCCCCCACCATGAACTCTGACAGGGGTTTCCTGCCAGTGTTTGCCTGCACAGTCTACCCCATCCTCTGAGAGAACTCCCCCAAGGAAGAAAGAAGGACATAATGCCCTCTGACCTCCTCCATCCTCTTATCTCTGTGGCTCTGAACAAGCTCCCTCCCATCTCTGGGATTCCCCTGCCCCAAGAAAATGAAACACACCAACCTGATACTGGTGCCTCTAAAATGCGGGGAAGGAGAAAGGTCAGGCAGGTGGAGGGTGGAGTGATGCTCAGGTCTTTCTTCCTCCTTCTCCCCCGTGTTCTTCACTGCCCACTCAGAATGACCAGCTGGCCATGACTGATGGGAGGGGCTGATCCCCGTGCCAGGCTCAACTGAGCTCAGCTGGGGCCCTTTGTCACCCAACGCTTGCTGGGGCCTCGGCTGCTGGTGTTGGGTGTCCTGGTGGATTGGATTATCTTCCTGGCAGCCCACAGCCACTGCACTCCTGCACGGGCGGCCTGGACGACAGGGAGAAGTAACTTCCTCCTTGTTTCCAAAGGGACCTGTGGGCTTCTGTATGCTGTCCTTGGTACTGACTGGTGAGGGCTCCAGGTGAGGGCTCTGTGGATCCTAGCTGTTGCTGGGAACCGAAGCTCTAGACTCAAGGATAGCCTCATGAATGTATGTGGTGGCTACTCTGTACCAGTCTGAGTGCTTGGAGGACTGTGGTAGGGGCCTGTGGGTAGATATGGGGCCTGTAAGAAAGAGAATTGTAGGGAATGTGTCAGGTGGGGAGATGAGTTGTGTTCCAGATTGTGTGGACCAACAGCATTTGTAAACATATAGGACCAGAGAAAGGGAAACAGGGCCTGCTGTGTCTCCATGAGGAGACATTCAGTTACATGTCTACAGATGTGACAGTGTGTGACAGAATGCATGGAAAGTGTCTCCATCAGGGTGATGCGAAATGGAGGCTTATGCTGGTATATATGTGGCAGAATGGGCACAGGTGTGTTATATAGCATCTGGATCGTGTTTGGCAAGAGGGTATTTGCACCTCATGGTGTATCTGGAAATTAAGTGTGTCGTGCGGGGTTAAGGTGTGTCCTGAAGTATTCCTGGGCTATACTTTAGGACTGGAATAGCATTGCGACCATTGGATTGGCAGTGTGTGGGTGTATTGAGGGACTGTTGTGCTAGATATGTGTGGTAGAGTGTATGGGTGTATATTCAATGATTACTGAGGATGATGTGTCAACACCTGTTCCTTGACCCTCCTAAGCACCTGTCCCATGGAACTTCAATATCTGATCCTCACCACCCACTCTGATTGTCTCCACAGGATCTTTCCCGACCATGTAGATGCCAGCCCCAGGAAGCAACATGGGCCCCAATGAATGGAGACTCCTGGGTCAGCAACCCTGAGCCTCTCTGGCCCCTGGACCTCACCCCACTCCTGGGAACATTCCACAGAGCTTTCCAGTGCTGTTGCCAGCCCACCTCAGCCATCACCACCTCCTGGGACTCGGAGTTGGCCACCTCAAGCTACTACCCTCTGGTGAGGGTGAACTGAGGAGAGCCACACGCAGCCATCGCCCAGAAGCCCCTTTTCCAGTGCTGACCCTCAGGCCCAGCCTGAGCAAAGACTTTCAGCAAACATGGGTGATATGACAAACAGCGACTTTTACTCCAAAAACCAAAGAAATGAGTCGAGCCATGGAGGCGAGTTCGGGTGCACCATGGAAGAGCTGCGCTCTCTCATGGAGCTGCGGGGAACCGAGGCCGTGGTCAAGATCAAAGAGACATATGGGGACACTGAAGCCATCTGCCGGCGCCTCAAAACCTCGCCTGTTGAAGGTAGGTGTGAGAGCCTTAAACCCAAGCTTCTGCAGATTTGGGTCCAGGGCCTGCGTCCATAAAAGCTAACAGTAGGCATGTCTCCAAAGTGGGCTGCAACACTAATGCCTTCAGATTCTAGCTCTGTTCTAACAAGGAGGTGGAATCTCATCACGAGTCACATCTAACCCATACAGCTTTCAGAAAAATGGCAGTTAGGTGAAGGCTGTATTTGGAAAGAAGGTGACAAGTCAGCCCAAAGAGATGGTCACCGCCACCTCTGTGAGAACCAAGAGACATCTGGCTTTGAGGTGAGGGAGCAGGCTGACTGGAGGGGACTTAATCAAGAGCCATGCCCTGCTCACCCATGTCTAGCTACAGCATGGGTTCCACACTGTTGTTGTACGTCAGAGTTCGTCCTCCAGCTCACATGTGACCACTATGCCCAGTGACCTCCAACTGGCTGGCTGGGACAGAGTACTGCAGACAGGCAGCCAACTCCAATTGTCACAGCATGCTCTACTTTCAGCAATCCCAATCCAGGCTCTGGATAGATCTGAAGATCACTGGGATAGGGGAATGGGCTGGGAAACCAATTACAGGCCATAATAGATGCCTTTGTAGGCTCTGCCCCGGAGAGAAAGAGTAGTTTACAAGTGCACAAAATGAACAGGCCTGGGGCTTCTGGTGAGAAGCACTCTGCTTCCCTGTCTTTCCAGAGACCGGGCATTTTCCAGTAGGCAGAGTAGAGAACACAGCCCTGCTGGGGCTCCGTTACCTGCTATAACCTTGTGGGAAGCTTTGCCTACACAAAACCAGAAGAACGGGCAGGTGTCTCTGCCCTGACTCTCCCAGGCCTGTGATCTAGAACAATGGCTGCCCTGACATTGGCCTCTTCTTCTGGAATATGAAGCCATTGCTTCCTATGCAGAGCTTAATGCAGATCTGGGTACTCAATAACTGGCAAATACGATTTTCTAATTAGAAAGCAGCTATTCCCTCAAGTAATGAATTCATTCTGGGATATAGGTAGCAACTAGGTTTGGAGAAATCTGTCCTCCAAGTCCTGTGTCCATAGCTGGACATTGTTAGACATCAGCCCTGGGCCATTGGTGTTTAAGCTTCTTTGTAGAGCTCATGATAGGCCAGTGGTCACATATTAGTGCCTTGCTGTTTCCCAGTGTCTTGTGTGTGTGTCTCTGGTCTTCTCCCTGGGCCAGAAGGAGAAGCTGAGGAAGACTGGTTCTTCTCATCCTGCCTGCCCTCACTGATACCTTGCCCATCAGCTGAGCCACAAATCTAGCATGATTCAATGCAGAAACATCTATTCTGACTCTAGGCTTGAAAACAGCCATGTGGGGTTCTAAGAAAGGTCAAGATTATGCTTGGGGATACTGCATTCTGCCCCAATGTTCCTACCAGTCAATTTCTGGCACAATGGACCATGTTTACTTGCCATCCCGCTGGTAGCTGGCCTCCCAGGAGGCAGAGATGCCTGAGTGGTCTTTGCCTTTGAATAGGGCACCAGGGTGTTGCTTTGGGGAGGAGCTGATGAAAGCCATGACCCTTCCATCAAAGAGCTGATGTTGAAAACATATGTGGCTTCACTGCTTTGGGGTCTCCAGCAGGTGTGGTCCCCAGATTAGCATCCTCACTGTCACTCATGAAGCTCTCTGGGTTCCAGAGTGTGGAGCCATGCATGATCAAGCTCTAACACTAACAGAGCCATTTCCAGTCATCTGCTCTGTACTGCTGCCAGGGAAGTTAGCATGAACCTGAGGAGATGGACTTGGTCTCCTTTCTCTGTGCACCTAGCACCCAGTCTGTCACTGGCTGCTCAGTGACACCCTGAGATGTGTTCCCTGAGTTTCCATCCCACAGAGAGCCCTCTCAACAGCTGAGCATCCACATAGCAGATAATTGAGAGGTCAGAGATAGCTGATGGCTCCCAGCAGTGGTGAGGCAGATGGATAGGAAGGTCTGCAAGGCCTCCTGGAGGAGATGTTCGGGTTTGGCTATGGAGGCCAGAGACAGGAACATGTGTATCATGGCACAGAGTAAATGCTGCTTGTTGCAAAAGTTCAGATGTAAGAAATGGTAAGATGTTAATCTCCCATTGAAAATGAAAGACTGTTTATCACTGTCTGTTGCCTAGCTAGCCTCATGCGTCTGAGTCTTGGTTTGCTTCTCTGGACTTGAGATGTCTAGAAAGAGCTCTAAGCAGAGAAGCCCATTATTGGACTAACCAATCCTGCTGTAATGGTCTTTAGAAAGTTCTATGGTATCAGGAAAGATCGACATAAGGGGAGAGGCTAAGAGACAGACTGCTGAAAATCTCCAGATGTGGTGGGTCTGGGTTCAAATCCCAGCTCTGCCTCCCTCCAGGTGTGGGACTCTGGGCATGCTGTTCAGCCTCTGGCTCTTTTCTTGTCTCCATGGTGGAGCTAATGATGGCAGCGACCTTCTCTAGGCTTGTGGTGAGGATGATGTGAAGTAGCTCAGAGGACGCACAGCTGCCCAGTGTCCTAAATGACACAAACCAAGGACCTAGTGTCTAGGTACCCAGCAGCAATGGCTTTTATTGTCCTTGGCATTATGGAAGAATTGTTCATGCTCTCCCTACAGGATGATGTGAGATTCTTTGGATCCATAGCTAGTATTCTGTGGCACACCCATACCTGTGTACCTGAAAGCAATTAGCTCATTCCACAAATGTGAGAGGGCCACCACTACCACTAAGATGAGTACAATATCACACCCAAGGCACGCCCTGGTGGGCCAGGCATAAACATGACTGGGCTCCCTAACACTTTTCTCCTGGCCATCTCAGGTGCAGCATCTGTCCTGCTGTGATTTAAAGAAGTGCTTACCCTCCCCACCTGCCTTGTCCCACAGCCTTTAATTCAGAAGTCATATGGTCTGGGCTGTGCCCACTCCAGACAGAGACTCACACTGGCCATTCAGACACCCCTCCACCATTGAGAGCTGGTGCAGGAAACCTTCTGGCCCTGCATACAGCAGTCTCCACTCATCCAGCTAAATTTAGGCAGAAAGCTCTCGGAGTGACAGATGAGGTCTGAGGCCTCCCCCAGAGTGATTCCACCTGCAGCACCACTGCACCGAAGGGCATGGGCTCAGCTCCTGTGGCCAATAGTACTGGATTGTCTACCCTGAGACCTGACTTTAGAGACACACCATGAAGCCAGTGCACCCTCTACCCATCTGTACTCAGCTCATTTCTGTGTCCTCTGCTGAGAAATACCTCCTCTGTTCACCTGCTAATCCTATTCTTTCCATGCTCTTCCAGCCTGGGATGGTAGCATTTCAATCTTGTATGGCTTTCTCTTCAAGGGACACTCAGTTCAGTGAAATTCCTGATGCCTGATCTGTGGCTAGGGGTGACAGCATCACCTGGTGGCCATTTGATTCTATAAGCCATTGAGGTAGCTAAGGAGATACAGATCCCTTTGCTGCCGACATACTGAGTGCTTTTACTCTGGCCATGTGAAGGAGTTAAGGGAGTAGATAAGAACACAGAGAAGAGTATATGTACTCTCTGAGGAGGTGGACAATGAGGGGGCCAGTATGAGGCGTTCAGGACTGGGGCAGAAGCTGGCACTGTTTCCCTATGGTGTTTCTGCTCCTGGTTCAGTGCACAATGGCTTAAGCAGTATCTGCAAAGTGAAGAAGGGGTAAGGAAGAGGCAAGCATGTCCTGGTGCCCCTCCCTGCAAGGGATGGAGTTGGGATCTGGAGAAAGGGCATGGAATACTTTGTCACTTATGAGACAGGTAGCTCTGATTCCCCATGCCCAGCACGGCCCTAAGTCACATGAGGCTCTAAAGCCCTCACCCTACCCTCACTGGCTCTACAGGAAGGATGTCTGGGGTAGGTCCCCTGATGGATCTCTATCACTGAGTGTCTCCTGGTGGGGAGAATGGGGAAACATAGGGCCAGGTCAGCATGGGAACTTGGCACCATGCTGCTGCTGTAAAGGGGAGCCTGTGGTTAACTTTAGGTGACTCCCAAGCCAGCCTACACCATGGGGCAAGGAGCAGAGGATGAGGAACAGTTCATGGGAGATGGAGAGGGTCTTGTGCATGGGAACTCAGTGGAAAACGGCTCTTGTGTTTTAGGGCCAGAAGCATCCGTGGATCTGCCAGAAGGGGCAGGGCAGTGAGAGAAGCTGTCTGTCTTTCTATTCTCATTTGCCATGTTTCCCTGTAGGACACTGGGCCCCTGAGAGGTCAGCTAGGAAACCAAGACATCCATGATGTAGCAGCACCCCAGGCAAGCTGAGACAGGTATTCTGGGAGACAGATCCCACATGGGGACCCTTCTGCAGACTGGAGAGAGGTGGCAAGGTCTCCCTGATTCCTGAAAGTCTTTCTAGAAGGACTACCATTCCTTTATAGTGCTCTTAACCCTGTATGGTGTGAGGCTCAGAAGAGAAGGCCTCACAGCTATCCCTAAGCTGAGAAACTTAGCCACCTTCTCACCTGGGCAAGAGGAGAAGACTAGGCAGAGGACAGCCTCCACCTCGGCCCTCCTGCCGAGGGGCCTTGAGACCTTTGCAGATTTGGTTTTTTTTCTGTGAAATGATGTTTGGATCTCCTTCCCTCTGCCTCTTGGAGAAAGCAACTCAAAATATTTGTAGGATTTTTGTTAAAAGTCATTTTTGAGGAGTAGGAGTTGAGTCTGTCGGTAGTGTTCACCTGACTTGCTCAAGGCCCAAGTTTTATCCCCAGCACCACATAAACTAGGCATGGTGGTACACACCTATATAATCCCACATTCAGTAGGTGGAGACAAGATAATCAGAGGTTCAGAGTCATCCTTGGCTACATAGGGATTTCAAGGCCAGCCTGGGCTACATGAGACAATGTCTCAATGAAAAAGAAATAGAATCTCCTTGTAGGATTAATTAGGTGTTATTGACAGCAATCATCTCACATAGGCTTCCTTAGAAGGCATTTCCTGTCTGCACACAGACTTGTCAGCTCCAGGCGTAGCTGGCTCCAGGACTTCCAGAGCTGTCTGGACAGCTGTCCACCTCTTTTGCTCTGCTTAACTTCCGCTATCCTGTGTTGTCTATTTCAGAGATAGGTTATTGGGGAACCCAAAAAGACTGAGGCCAAGGCCTTCCCATTACTTGTCTTGCCCGAAGCAAAAGGTATCACTACCCTCATAACTACATACACCCCTTTATATCCTAGAAGAGATTCTCACTGGCCACCAGTAGTCACACGGCCACTCTCAAACTGACCAAATCTGTCTCTCCGAGATGAATAGAGGCTAGAGAGGGCCTAGAACAGGGCCACAGGGCTCCTAGGCCAGCTTCACACATGACTAGGGAAGGAAAAGCAGATATTTTGCTCCCGAGGAGTGCTCAGCCTGTATAGGAAGAAAAGATAAAGACAGCTAACGATGGTCCCAGAACACCAGTTACACCCCAGCTGCAGTCAGCATCCCAACTCGGGCCCTTTATGATCACACCCGGAGAACCAGAGAAACACTAGAGCAGCCAGCATGTGTCACAGCAGTGAGGATACTGGTGGGGTCACAGCCAAATCTTGGTTCCTTTTTCTGTCCTATTGTGGGTCACTGGGCCAGTAATCTACTTCTCTGGGCCTCAGTTTCCTCACCTGAAACATGGAATGAGACTATGGAGGCTTTTATGGCATTGGTGTAAGAAGTAAAGAAATTCATACAATGTGATTTGAGTCTGACATATGACCTCAGAATTAGCTGTTATCGTTCTTCTGTGGTGATGATCATGTGGCTTAAGGGGACATGTTGGGCTTGAATTAGTGGTGAGGGACCAGAACCCAACCTGGCAGATAAGTGAGCTTGCACAGCACACAGGAGGCATCTATGGGTTTTTTTAAAAAAAAAATGTTTGTTATTTGTTTTGGAGTGCATACACACCCTCCCTGGAACACACACCCCCATCAAGGAGAAAAGTCCTTTAAAAGCGGGTTGATCTGGATGCCGGTGAGTCAGTGGAGCATCTCTCAGAGTAGCACCCACACAGCATCTGAATCATCAATAAAGCCAGGATCCCATCGATGCACACTGAGGATTGTCCTGGGTACACTGCTCTACAGGCAAAGGAGGGCTAGAGAGCAGGGAGCCAGCTAAGAAAGGGCCACCCTACAGTTGACCAGAAGGCTCTGGGGGTGACGCCAGCAGGATGGGTGGCCCTTACAGCCACTCAGCAGTGCTCTGCACAGCCAGGCTTACAGCACAGTCACAGAGGGAATGTTTGCAGAAGGGGCCCTTGCTTGTCACTGACGGTGGGCAGATATGTCTGGGTCAAATGCTTGTAGCACAGGCTCCACGCAGCCTCAACAGAAAATGGAAGTATAAAGAAGAGTCACCTTATTCTTATAACAAATCCAGCATAGTTTTACACAACAGATAAGCACCTACTATGTGCTCAAAACAGAGGATAAATGAGAAGAACATTGGCTTTGAGTCTTATTATATGTTATGTATTTACTATGTGCTGGTTTGGACCACACCTCCCCTTCTGTAAAAAGAACTGAGATGGCTTTCAGTTGTTCCCTAGGGAACAGAACAATGTTTGTGTCACATGTCTACACCTGGGATTCTGAGGACCAGATAAACCTTTATGAACATCCACTTCTGGTCCAAGGTCATGGTAATTGAGCCAGAAACTAGTATGAGTTCATAGGCAGTCTGGAAGCCATAGGCAGCCAGGGCTTCAGTCCAGCCAGTGGAGGGGATGCAGGCAAACTATCTCCCAGACATCCTTCTCCCAACCTCCTGAGGACTCCAAAGGGAGCTGCAAGTGGGCTGTAAGCAATGCTTGCCCAGTCTCTCTCTGGTCTAGGAGCAGCTCTTTTTCCAGCAGGGAACTGAGCACAGCTGTAATACCATAGACTAGTTAGAGCATGCTTACCCTGCAGTGTGCCAGCCTTTGTGGCTTTGTGGCCCGCTGTCTTCCCTTCAGTCTTGGGAACCAGGGACTGGTTCCATCCCAGCTGACACAGGAGAAAACCAAGGCTTGGAGCCTCTCCATTACCATACATGTCTGATGCTAGCGGTCTTCTGAATGTGTCAGGCAGGAATGACCGCAATGGGAGGGAATGTGCTGAGGTCAGAGGAGCACTGAGGCTGCCTAGGGAGGGTCCAGATTGGGAGAGGCTCTCCTTGAGCCTGGCTCAAAAGACAGGGAGACACTGACTGCCCAACCATAGGAAGAAAGTATCTCAGGGGAGCGCAGAAAGAATGAAGAGCTCGAGGTAAGGACTGGGTGAGTGTGAGACATGAGAAGTTCCTAGAGAAGCCTTCAAAGAGCAGGGCTCTCCAGCCACAGGGTGCAAATGGTCCAGAAGCACCTAGGAGACAGACTTCGAGGCGGGGGTTATCATATATAACAAGTGACTGGGACTAACATCACCCTGCATCCTTATCCATCTTCTGTGGTGGTATCTGTTGAGTGACATCTTATAAAACATATTTCTAATAGTTCTGGAGGTTAGAAGTCAGGGTCAGGGACATCTAGAGAGGTTCAGTGCTCCAGAAAAGATGACAGAAGAGATGAGAGCTGGGAAAGGAAGCGGGGACAATAGGAAAGAGGCTCAGCCCGTCCTTTTCCTGGGACTCGCCCCTGCACTGACCAGCCTACACTCATGGTTACTAACCCTGTCCCACTGCAACCAGCCAGAACCACCATGATGCTGCTGCTCTGTCCACGATGTGTTTGGACCAGCTCTAACCACTAGTGGTACTTCAGCTCTAAGCCCAGCCTGGGTCCCGTGGGGCCAGGTGGGGCTCAGGACAGCCGAAACTGCCTCTCTCTACAGGCACCAGTCACCTGAGAAGCCTGAGCAGGGCAGATGAGTTACCTTCACAGGCCCCTCACCTCTCCGTGGTTACCTTACTCCACTCAGTGTAGTCCTGGCCACCGTCATGGTTTCAGATGGCTATTTATAGCCCATGGAAATGAGCACCCCTAGCCTGTGGCTCTCTGGTACTCAGATGATATTAGCCTTTGTCTCAAAAAGAGTTCCCCTCACATACTGTGGTCTACCCAGGTAGTCCCAAGAGGTTGATAGGTAGAAGACCCGCCCCTTCTGTGATCGAGCTGTGGAGATTCCTCATAGGGTTAAGAGGCAGGAGTTGGCATTGCTGATTGTAGGTTTCAGGAGGACTGCACGGAAGAGGCGGTACTGAACAAGACTGTCTGAAATGTAAATAGCTGCAGTGGAGAAAGGTGCTCCAGCCTGGACAGAGTCATAGAGATGAGGAAGAAAGGAAAAAAAACATGAGTTTGCCTGGGGCTTGGGGCAGGAAGAGAGGGTGCAGTCATTCCGAACAAAGGAAGTTAAATCACCTATCCGAGGTCACACATATAGCGTACAGAAATGAATGTAGATTCTAGGTAGGCTGGAAACGTCAGAGCATAGGCTGAAAACCAGTCAAGAGGGGCAGGATGGCTCAGCAGGTAAAGGCCTTTGCTGCCAAGACCGAGTTTGATCCCCAGGACCTGAATGGCAGAACCAACTGCCACAGATGCCTTCTGACCTCCACACACATGCTGCGGTACATGTGTATTCACACACATACATATGTACACACACACAGAGATATGTAAAATACACTTTAAATGTTTTAATAAGAGTACGAACAGATATGGTTGCTGAAACAAAATCTTGAGAGGCTGAAGCAATCCCAAGCTTACTGGGCATCTGATAGAAATCCAAATGAGAGCCTGGGCACCCCGGGGTCTCAGCTCTTCCCTGTACTGTGTCATGTCAGGAGCCAAGGATGATGGGTGATTCTTTTTATGTTTTTAGCTTTATTTATTTATTTTATTTATTTGCCTTGGTGTTTGCCTGGAACTGGGAACTGGAACTACAGACAGCTGTGAGCTGCCATGTGGGTGCTGGGAATTGAACCCCTGTCCTCTGGAAGAACAATCAGTGCTCTTAACCGCTGAGCCATCTCTCCAGCCCCGATGGGTGATTCTTAACTGTCAACATAAAGACATCAGAGAAGTCCCTTCCTGCTTTTCCACAGAGCTATTTGAAACATTCTAGAAAATGGTTGTCAGAGAGAACATAAAAGAACAAAGAAGAACCTTGTAAAATAGCATTTTAAAGAGTGGAGAGGCTAGGCCTGGGGAGATAGCTCTGCTGGGAAAGTGCTTGTTTGGATCCCTGGCACACACATACAGATCTGGCTGTGAGCAGGACAGCTGTAACCTCAGCACCAGAGAGGTGGAGACAGGGGCCCTGGGCTTGCTGGCTAGCTCACCCGGATGACTTGGTGAAAGACCCTGTCTCAGACATAAGGTGGCCAGTGATATAGGAAAATTCAAACCAACCTTACACACACAGAGGTGCAGGAGGGGGGATTGCCTTGTGCACCCCAATAAAGGCAATGACTCCATGCAAACAGGTGCAAGAGAAAAAGATGGAAAGAAGCATCTAGAATGTGCCTGGTCTTGGGATAGTGCTCTTTCTTCTCTTAGGCATGTTGTTCAAAGAGCACTGTCAGCTATAGTTGCAGGTTGTGAGCCACAGAAGAAAACCAGTGACATAAAATGACAGGGGCTGAGTGGCTGTGGGCTCCTGGAAAAGGACCAAACTGGGAACCCAAACTGAATATTCCAAAAGGTTGGAAACTGAGATGTGTACTGTTTGATGACAGATCTGACAGAGCAGTGTCTTTTGGAGAGTTTGGAGGTTGGGGAGGGGCTTAGGAACAATGGACTTCTCCACTCACTGAGGATCCTGAGCAGAGCTGCTGTGGAAAGCGTGTAGCACACAGCTCTCCACAGCAGGAGACTCTTTTGCAATGTGGGTCATTTCCTATGATATAAATGCTACCACTGCTTCACCGTAGTGACATCAGTGAACAAGGAGGTGTGAAGAGCGGGCAGCATTGTCCCCTTAGCACACAGACTTACTCCCTCAGGACCTAGGGACGCATGCTCAAAGAAGTTGGAAGTGAAACTTTGGGGTTTCAATGCCTTTTAAGTATTTTTTTAGTGGATGATTCCTCTGCATGTATGCCTGTGCACCATATGTGTGGGCAGTGCCCATGGAGGCCAGGGAAAGGCACCAAATTCTCTGGGACTGGAATTTCAGACAGTTGTAAGGCACCCCTGTAAGTACTGCGAGTCAAACCCAGGACTTCTTCTAGAAGGGCAGCCAACACTCTTGACCACTGAACTCTCTCTCCAGCGTCTCAATCAGCTTTCAAAGGGAAGTTTACACCATCTGAGTAGATGTCACAGAACCCTAATGGCAGCTTAACAAGCAGGTATGAGCCGCTCCAGCCTGTAAGAAGCACCTTGGTTCACCTGTTCACCCTCAGGCCAGGAAGCTGGTGTATCTTGACTAACAGCTCTCAAAACTCTTCCCTGTGGGGGAGACCGTATGCCCTGAAGGAAAGAGAACCTCGTCCAAGCCAAACCTCGCCTGTGTTTTGTCTGCCTCCCTCATCATTTCTTGAAGATGTATTTTTCCAAATATATTTCCCTCCTATTTTTGCCTTTCAACTTTACGTCCATTTTCTTCTCTCCTTTCCCTTAATTTCCTTCTCTTTGACTTCTCCTTCCTTTCTTTTCTTTCTAACTCACAAGTGCACGGACCCCTGAGGAATTTTAAAGGATCCAGGATTAAGAAGGGCAAACGGAAGGACCAGTCGGAGAGGGACAGGGCTCTGAGTAGCCAAGCTAGACCTCACCCAACCCTCATCTTCTCCAGAGTCAGAATGACTCAGCTAGACATCCCCTTCAACACACGCTCCTGTCTGGATGCCTTCTCTTGGGGACCCCCTGGAGAACAGACACCCAAAGGTGACAGGCATCCTGGAGCAGACTCCATGAGGATAGGGGAGGTGAAGGGTCACTGGAGACTCTTCAGGGCCTGGAAACTGGATAGTTGTTCTTCAGACATCTCCTCACTCAGCACATAAGCAGATGGCCATGCTGGGCCTGGTTCATCATGATATATCAAGAGCCCACTGATTCCTCAGGGTAAGGAGTCCACCTGCAAGCATCTGCTGCCTCTCACTTGAGACCATGTGGTAGACAGAAGGTGGCCAGGGACCTGAAAAGGAAGGGAACGTGTAGGGAGAGGGCACTGCCCATCCTCTGGGAACAATCAAGTAGACACTGGCCTCCTTCCTAGTAGTTCATACTTGTGGGTGAAGACACCATCACTCATACCATTTGGTGGGTGAGGAAACTGAGGCACAGAGAAACTGGATGAGTTGCCCAGGTCACATGGTTGTGGGAAGAACCCTAGGCCTGGATAAGTGAGGATCTATAATCTTGACCCTCTGTCATGGGGGATGAGGGGCAGCCACAGGCATCTGCCTGCCTTGGAGGAGTAAGAATATAACTCAGCAACCTGGAACTTTTCACTTTCTCCTAAACATGCTGGTGCTCGGGGGTCAGATATGAATAGGTGGGTGGCCGGCAGATATATGGTCTGCTAGTGAGACTGGGGTGTCGTTTATCCTACACCACACCCAATGCTGGATCCCTAAGGGAGCTGTCTGCGGATGCTGAGGGTGCATGTGGCTGTTTTCAGGTCCCTGTGGCCTGCCGGTCACTCTATGAGCCTAGTAACCCTTGTGGCCTTTGAACAACACAGAGGCTCAGGAGAATAAGCTCTGTAACCTCCTATTTTATAAGAAATGGATTCTCTGGGAGAAGCTGGCTCAGGGCCGCAGGGTAATCCAAGGCTTTTCTTTGGGTGGCCAGCCCTTGCTGGTCTTCTGCTGTTTCTTCCTCATTGCTGGGGGCACATAAAGAGCGCACGGTGGCCAAGAGTGTCCTCTTGATGTTAGAACCAAGAGGTATCCAATACTGTGACCTGTGTGGGAGGAAGTGGCCTGGGACAGAAAAAGAAATGTCCCTGCAGAAGCATGCTGCTGAGCACTGTGCATGGCTTTGATGTTCCCAAAGATCTGTCTCCCTTTCCCCAGAGAGGGGAAACTCGAACATCTCTCTCTTTTTTTTTTTCTCTCTTATTCTTCTTCTTTTTTTTTTTTTTTTTTTTTTTAATTTTTCAAGACAGGTTTCTCTGTGAAGCTGTCCTGGAACTCACAGAGATCTGCCTGCCTTTGCCTCCCAATTGCTGGGATTAAAGGTGTGGGCCAGACTATAGAGCATCTCTTGCACAGAGACGCAGTCCTGGGTGTGCGGACTCCCACTTCTTGAAGGCAAGGGAACCCCCCAATACCTAGAAAGCAAATGTGTGTGAGAGAGAGATGAGGGCTTCCTTATACCCCACCCTATGAACACCCACAGCTCAATCCCACTTCAGCCATCTCCAGCCTACAGCCCCCTTGCTCACATCCCCAAGGGACCTCCCCATCGCTAATTAGGAAAGCTCTGTCCCCTGACTCTCAAGTCCAGGGGAGATCTCCAAGCCCAGGGGCCCTCAGAGCTGGCAGAGGTGCACTCCAAATGTCCCTTATTAGCCTTGGGCCACAGAGAAAGGCTGAGGGAGATCTGGGTTTGGCTTTAGTGTGAAGCAGAAGGCTCACTCTTGAAGCAGGAAGGCGGGAACTTTAATTACCCAGCCAGAGGACAGAACAAGGGAGTGGGTATGGATGCTGCAGAGCCATGCTGCAAATCTGTCTCTCTCATGTTCCTACTCTGGATCTGATGACTGTTTGATCCTGAACTTGGAGCTTCTCTCTTGTTTGACACCTACCCAGGCTTGTTCAAAGCTAGCTAACAAGCACCATGGGAGCGGTCGGCCTCAGGCCGCTAATGAAGAACATGCAGCTATATGGGGCCTGATAGAGGCCTCACCTGGGCAGAGCCAGACAGCCTAGGGAAAAGAGACCCTTTACACCAGTGACTGCTTTCTGTAGCATCAGCATCTAGCAGATGAGGAGACCAAGATAATGTGTGTCAGGTCCCACCCCAGCAAGTGGCAGCAGTCAGGGACCTGAGCCTTAGCTCTCAGAATGGTTCCAGATCTCCACTTCAGGCTTTTCAGGGCCTCTGAGAAAACATGCCACCTCAGGTCTAAACTTTCAGCCTTGTCCCTGAACTTGCCAGGCATAGTGGCCTTGTGTTAACATGCTTTCCGGTCATGAGAGGTTTAATAACGTGATGAATGTCTGAAAAAGAATCACTTCTAGTAGACGTTGGATCAATCAGCATGAGGTTTAAGGGCACTGGCCTGGCTCCTTTGTGGAAAGACACAGGTAGAAGATGTAACCAAGGGAGCTGAAGTCTATGGGCACCTATTAAGCACCAGGTATTCAGAAACTGACTTGAGTGCCAAAGGTAATGCCCCGGTATGCCTATCTATCTATGGGGTTTAGTCCCCCTTAAAACTCATCCATGTGTTTCTTGAGAACTTATTGTGTGTTAAACACAGCTTCAGGCCCAGAGATATAAACAATAATTAACCAAATCATCCCTGTTTCTTTATTCACGGGAATTGCATGTGAGCATGGGAGACAGGAAAAGGCCATAGAACAGAGCAGCATGGGAGCTGGCCCAGGGTCCTGGAGGCTCTAGAGGCCGTGAACAAGAAGCTGTCTGAGCTCTGGGAAAGGTAGGCATGGACAAGAGAGGGCAGGCAAAAGCCAAAATGTGGGGTGTAGGGGATGTGATTAAAGGGCAGTAGACGGAGCCCGTGGAGGGGCCGGGGGCTGTCCTCTAAGATGTGGGACATTTCGGGAAGTGGGAGCTGCATACTCTTGTTTAACTTTGGCCAAAAGCCTACAAAGTGGGTTCTAAACCTTCAGTCATACGGGAGAAGGAACAGCTGAGGCACAGGAGAAACGGCTTACCCAGTGAGGATGCAACAGGCTAGTATTTTAACACAGGCTTGAGCTAAGCTACTCACATCACCTATCCACCGATGTCTGTTCAACTTGAGGATGTCCCTGGCTCTAGACTTCTAACATCAGGCTCTATACCTGAGTATCTCAGTGCTCTGTTCTGTCATTTTGTCTTCACGGCTGGGCCTCGGGCTGAACAGAACTTGGCAGGATGTGATTCGAAGATTCGTTCAGAACATCATGTCTCCCATACAATTGCAAGTAGCTACATTCTTGGTTGCTAAGCAGCCAGGTGCAACCCAGTGCACGGAGTTGGAGAAGGGGGATGACTCACCCTAGGCACCTACCCTTTTGCCTATGTGCCTCAAGATACAACCTCTCCCAGTCAGGCCGGTGGGAAATCCCAGGGCAAAATGGGCACAAGGAGAAAGGCAAATGGTTCAAAATAAACAGAACAGCTTCTGCCCTAAAGGAAAATTAAAACAAGGGTCTCCTTCAAAAAGAACAGGAGAAACTTTCCTGGCCATCTTGATGGTCCATGTTTTTGGCATCAAACACTGTTCTCGGCAGGATCACATATGTAATGGTGCATCTTTGCCTCATAATAGCCCTGTGGGAGTGGTACTGTTCAAATCCACTTAGTAGATGTGGAAAAACAAAGCGCAATGGAGGTTAATATGCTCACCCTGTGTACAACAGGGTCAGGTATTGTAGCTCTAAGCCCAGCATCAGGACCAATGAAAAAAGACAGATCTGGGGGATGGGCTTAGAACCAGTGAGGAGAAATAAAAACCCCTGGGGATTCTCCTCAAAACTGGAGGTAGATTAACTGATTCACATCTTATTAGCAAAGAGCTGAGGTTAATAGAAAGGGTCCAGGAGGCAGCAGAATTCATATGGACTGTTGCAGGTACCATGAAAGAAAGAGAAGGAGGCCAAAAAAGGTGGATGTCAAGGGAGAAGAAACAGATCCAAGCTTAAAAAGTAAAGAGAAGGCAAAGCACTTCCAGAGAAATCAAGAACAGCTCACCACCAACTCACCATTTTTGATTTTGTACCTTCAAACAGTTGGGTGTGATGTGTCTCTGTGCCCCTTGAAGCCAGGACATAACTAACACTCTGGATGCAGCAGCTGAATGAAAATGGGGAGGGAGAGAGTGGGAAAAAATGCCATGGTCCCTTGGGGAGGTGAGCCCAGCCTACAGGTGAATCAGAAGTGGGGTATGAGGAAGGATCCTTACTGGGAGGCCATTGTAGAAATAGAGAAGAGAGAAAAGATTAAAGTCTAAATTTAAGTGTGACCTCAACAGCAAAGCAAGGCCAAATCCAAAAACACCAAGGAGGCTGATCTATATGACCAGCCAGAGGAGGAACAGATTTTCAAGAAACAATGAGTTTGTTGGCAAACATGTTTAAAACCACAACAAAGGCTCTCCTTTTATGCACTAGGAGAGTCTGTCCCAAGTACTGAAAAGAAAATGAAGACAGTCAGATCAAAAGACATTTCAGGTCCATCCTTTCTTAACCCACAGCAGTGACAGACATCACCGATCAATCCCAGTGTCAAGTCCCATCACAGTTTAGCACTAATGGCAGGCCAGCTTCTGAGAAGACTGAAAAGATAGATAGGCCAGTATCAAGAAGATTGTACTTTTCCTGCCCTGCCAATTGTTGGATAATGCTTTTGTATACTGTAGAGATTTTCACTTGTGTTGGTTTAATAAAATGCTGATTGCCCAGTAGAGGCAGGAAGTAGAGGTGGGGCAACCAGACTAGGAGAATTCTGGGAAGAGGAAAGGTAAGAAAGGGGACACCAGCCTGACACAGAGAAAGCAAGATGAGAATGCTGCAGTGAGAAAATGTACCAAGCCACATGGACAAACATAGATAAGAATTATTGGTTAATTAAGGTGTAAAAGCTAGTTAAAAATAAGCCTGAACTACTGGTCCAGAAGTTGCAATAAAATTAAGCCTTTGAGTCAATTATTTGGAAAGTGGCTGCTGGGTATTTGAGAGTTTCTGCTTGGGACAGAAATCCCAACTACAGCCAATCTCTTGTCAGAGCCTGTGATCTTAGCAACCTTGTAGTTAAAACCCCAACCCATCAGGACAGGAACATAGTCAGCCCAGACTCTGTCCCTCCTCTGTCAAAAAAGGCCACCTGCCATCACAACAAGAATATCACCAAGATGTAACCAGAGACCTGAGGCCATCCTGGGCTCTGATGTTCTGAATCTAGAACCACATGCTTTGGTGCTCCAATAAAGCAGTAGAGCCAAGAACAGGCAGAGGCTCCTGTGGCCACATCACAGCAGCTACTAAATTACAATAGAAGACCGTGACTGGTTCCCCATAGAGGCTGTGGTTTTTGCCATTGGTTAGGAGGCAGTCTTGGTGACGGTGTTTCCCCTCAGCCACTGTGGCTCCTGCATTTGTATAGCCCCATGCTTCACAGAGCCCCAAAAGGAAGGGAAGATATTCATTTCTGCCACACTGGACTGTGGTGAGGGCAGCAGACGGACCTTTAAGAGTCTGTTGGGGAAATGCAGTGGGCATTTTGGTTACCAACAGAATACCCATGATGCCCGGTGAAGCATCACCAGGAATGACATGTCATGTAAATGCTGTCAGTGCCCCAGGCTCAGCTTAGGAAGTCAGTGATTTACACACAAGGAAACCAACGTCCATGCTACTGTGACTTGTTGAAGTTCATACAACTAGAAGGAGGCAGAGCCCAGGTTCTAACTCAGGCCTCTCCAGAGCCTGTAGCAATGATGGATGGGGGCATACCGGGTTCAAAGCCCTCCAAGTTGCCTCTCAGGGCAGCAGTGTTGGAGATCTGGTCTGTGGCCTAGTTGGTAGAGTATTCGCCTAGAGTACACAAAGCCCTGAGTGCAATCCCCGATACCAGATAAACAGGGTATGGGGTACACGCTTGTACTCTCAGATCTTGAGAGATGGAATCAGGATGATCAGAAGTTCAAGGACAGCCTCAGCTACTTATCAAGTTCAAAGCTAGCCTGAGACCCTTTCTCAAGAAAAACAAAATGAAACAACAAAGGTGGTGGTGGCTTTGAACAAGCCAGGCTGTCTATCCAGGCACGATAGTGATTTGCCTTTGTAACTATCTCTTTCATTTCTGAAGTAAGGGTCTTGCTATTTAGTTCACACTGTCTTTAAACTCACTTTGTATCCCAAAACTCACTTGGCAGTTTTGCCTCAGCCTGCCAAATGCTGGCATTTGCAGTCATGGGTTATCATCTGCTTTCCCTTTACTTCTGTGCCTCAGCTTCTTCTCTCAGAATGTGATGTAATCCTCATTCATTCACAGCCTCCCTCATGAAGTTTTTTCCATCCAGAAAGGCTAAATTAG
This sequence comes from Sigmodon hispidus, assembly GCA_004025045.1. Taxonomy (NCBI): domain Eukaryota; kingdom Metazoa; phylum Chordata; class Mammalia; order Rodentia; family Cricetidae; genus Sigmodon; species Sigmodon hispidus. The sequence goes on from PVIH01002875.1 coordinate 126,979, forward strand.
TGTTCACAAGAATTGGGCGTGATCCCAGGGATTAGAGTCTGGACTCCAGACAAACACAGATGAAACTCAAGTATCTTCACAACTCCATGCCTCAGTTTCTCCATCCATGAAACAGCTCACAAAATGAAGTCACAGGCAGTCAATGGTGCAGAGCCCACACAGGGTGAACAGTGGGGACATAGTAACCATTGCCCCAGGGTGAAGTTGACTCTTCGGCCTGCATGGCCCACAGTTTCCCTGTGAGTACTGTGGACCTTGGAGGTCCCTGCGGAAGCTAGAGACAGAGGCAGCCCTACACCAGCCTCCGTAGGGACTTACCCTCAGCCAGCTGCACTGAGTTGCCTTCACTAAATGCTACTGAGTAGCTCCCTAAATCCCCCAGAACCTCCTAAAACCCCCAGAATTCTTTCACTGGGAGAGAGCATTCACTTCTATAGCATGCCTCCTGACCTAGTGCTCAAGTTGCCATTTGTAAGAGTAGAAAGGGCCCAGCGTCCTGCCATTTCCCCAAGAGTAACATCAGGCTGGAAAGGTCACAAGCGTCTCATGCTACCAATGTCCATGTGCTCATCAGGCTCATCCTGTCCTCCATGACCCTGGGGGTGTGCCTGGAGGCTTCCCTACCACTGCTGTCAACAAGAATGAAAAGCCACTCAGATTAAGTTTGGGCATAGAGGGATGACCAGAGGAGACCCTGAGTGACGCCACTCAAAACTTCAGTTTCTTCCACAAAGACACCTGTCTTGGAGAAGATGGCACTCTGGAGACAAGCATTGCCCCCAAACCTCTGTCTGCTTTTCTAGGCATGTGTCTAGGAAAGGCCATGTGCTTACTAAGTACCTACTGTAGTTTAGAACAATATATGACACACTGTCCTTGCCCTCATGGAGCTGACATTTGGCAAGAGAGCCACGTATAAGAAAAAAAAAAAACTTGTGTTACTAATGATATAAATAAAAGGGATTCTTGGGGGCATAAAAGAACATTAGAAATGGAGCCACCCTCACCAAAAGAGGCGCAGCCAAAGTGAAAGGCATTCCCAGCAGAGGAAACAGCCCATGCAAAGGCCTTGAAGCAGGAAAGCACTGTGTGGAAGCCTCAGGAAGGCGGCTGCTGTCACTAGAGGACAATGGTGGAGATGGAGCCATGGGGCAACAGAGCATGGGAGCCAGGGCTTGGGTCTTGGTAAGCACTGTGGTGTTGAGCTATATGTCATACGAGCCACTGGAGTGTAGTAATAAGGATTTAACATGAACACAATGCACCTTACAGTCTGAAAATACAGACCGAGGGCATGAGCAGAAAGACCAGTTAGTGACGCCATCCAGGGCAGCAATGATAGTAATCTAACGGACTGTGGAAATACAGCAGGAAAGTCTGAGCAGACATGAGGTTTTCTTTGGATAGAGTTCTGCTAGGTATGTGTAAAGGGGTAAGAGGCTGAAGGGGGCCTGGCACACCCTAGTTTAATAATGGCACACACTTTTTATCCCAGCACTCAGTAGTCAGAAGTAGAAGGATCTCTGAGAGTTCAAGGTTAGCCCAGTCTACATAGTGAGACCCTTCTCCCCACACACACACTCCTTAAAAGAAGAGAGGTGGGAATGGACCTGCAGGGTCACTGTAGACAAAACACAAGGGAGAAGGGGGATGGCGGGAGCGTCTGTTGAGCAGCCACTGCGTACCTGGCTTTGCCGTGCCTTGTTTCCATCTTCATGACGAGGCTATGAACTAGAACCATCCTCCCTGTGTGTAGGGGAGCTGAAATAATCCAGTCAGGGACACACAGGTCACAGATGAGGCAAAGGTATTAACCCAGGGATATTTATCTCCAGCTCCATTTCATGTAAAACCTATATTTTAAAAACTCACTTTATTTTCCTCAGTGGTAATTTTAAAAACAAAGTTTGAGTTATTCAGATAAAACACATTCTCCAGGTTAAAATTTACATATTCCAGTCAAAGCCAATGACCACAAGCCAGTCCTACTGCCTCTTCCATAAGTGAGGGTCACCTTGGTGGGTCTGGATCAGGTCCTTGCTCACTGCTCCTCACATACTTGCACGTATGTGCATCCATCAGAATGTAGCATTCTGTTTTACATAAACGGAGTTGAACATCACGTATTGTTCCAATACTTGCTTTCACTCACCCGTTTTCCTTGGAGAACCTTCTATGCTAGTGAACATAACAGCAGCTCATTTTTAAAGAACTGCTGTGTAGTATATTATGGGCTAGATGAACTACAGTTTATTTAGCCCACTCAGTTTCCAAAGACAGAAACTCATTTTTCTATAAATGAAGCTTTTAGAGAGCTTGTAGGGTTTTTTTTTTCTCTCAAAATATAAGGCTTTTATTTATGCTAATGGAAGAACCCACATCACACTGAGAGTGAAAATATTTAGCAACACCAGCCTGGTGACTGCGTTTTGCAAATCCTGTTCAGGTGCCTTGGAGTTAGCGTTTACCCACAGCCAAGGCTCTGTGTAGTACACAAGGCTGTCTACGGAACAGCAGGAGAGAAACAGAGTTCCTGCCTTGGACACTGGGTCCTGTCAAAGGCAGCGAGCAGTCATGGAAAGAGCAGTCATGGAGCCTCTGTGGTCTGGGCTACAGCAATGTGTCATGGCTGTGAAAAGGTAGGTGCCGTTCTGTGTGGTTAATATCAGAGCTCAAAGGGAGGAAAGGGTGTCCCCATCCAGGTACCTGGTGTACCTAAAACATGTCACATTTCACTCTTTCATCTCTCCAACACATAGAGCTAGGTTGTCCCTAGGCCCCATTTTTAGGGAATGGAAGCTCAGAAAGAAGCATCTACTGCCTTCTGGCCAATGTGCAGGGCGCCCCCTCCTGGGGCAGTGGGGAAGTGCTGCTTGCAATGTTTTTGTGTTAAAGCATTTTCTGTGGAGGAATGGTCATATGGTCAGTGAATGCAGATTTGGGGACTCTATATTTTCCAAGAGGCAGGGACAGGGCTGGAGAGATGGCTCAGCCGTTAAAGGCTAGGCTCACAACTAAGAGGCAGGGACAAGCCACCAAGAGGCAGGCTGAACGAGTGTCTTCTGTGATGATGACAGAGTATGGAATGGCCACAGTTTGTGTATGCGCAACAAGGCTTAATTACGGGGAGGTGGGCTCCCCATTGGTCACACCCGCTTATATCTTCCACAGCATGGAGAGGATCAAGGTGGAAGAGGGGGCCCAGCCCTCTTCTGCAGATGAATCACACGCTAAAAGGCCAAGTAGCTTCCATGTTTCAGTGCCTCAGTTTCATGGATCCAAGGGGCACCTAGAAGAGCTTTGGGGGCACACTGTGCAGATCAATATGAATGATGTTTCAAGTAAACATCAAGTAATTAATTTACTAGTTCTGTAAATTATGAAATATCATACAGGGCATCACTCATACTAAAGAATATGTTTGCTATTTATCTTAAATACCAAGTGGCTGGCTCTCTGTTTCATCTGGGAACTCAGGAGTCTAACTCTCCCTTGGTGTAAATAATTGTTATTTTGACAGCATCTAGAGAGTCTCACCCCATATTTTTCCTACCCATGAGTCCCCTTCTCTTCCCATAGAACATTCTGGAGCCATGAGCTGAGATGCCCACCATGGAAGTCCCACCATGGACTTCACAGTAACTCAGCTTGATTCAGGTCAAGGACATTAGGGGATTTGAATCATGAACCTCTGTATATGATTCAGGTTAGAGGCCCATGTTCCCCCATCATGTCTCTGTGTGTACAAGCACGTTAGAGGACTCTTCTACAAGTCCCTAGCAGTCAATGGTGTGACCATACAGGTTGATGTCTGCATGAACACTAAGTCCTCAGTGTGCGTGTGTGTGTGTGTGTGTGTGTGTGTGTGTGTGTGTGTGTGTACATGTGTTTGTGTGTATATATACACTAGCTCTGCACACCAACACATAACCAGTAAACACACCCTTGTTCCATGAGCATTCATAATCACCAGAGACTCTGGATTCACAGGCTATCCACTAGGACTGCCAAGTATCAAGATATGCCTTCCTGACCCTTCCTTGTCTATCAAGAACTATGATGTGGTCACAGGCTGTACACGCATCTAGCATACATTCTGAATCAACTAGCCCCACTACCTACCAAGGCCCTGACAGACCCAGGCCATGGGGTTATGGGGAGTACAGGTGTACAGTTTTCCCACAGAGGCCAAGCCAAGCTCACATGGCTTCCACTGTGTTCAAGTGACTCTGATCAGCCAAGGCACCCATATCCCCATCTCTGATCCCTAAAGAGATGGGAGAGCGTGGAAGGATTCTCAGGGTCCCCCAGGATGCAGGGTGTCAGTGTCCAGAAGGTGGTAGCAGCAAAGTTAGGTCTCAATCAGGGTTTGACATCCAATGGGCTAGCCTGAGCAGTATGTGTGAATGGACCAGATCTAGCCTGACCAATGTGTGTGACTGAAGGTAGAAGCTGGTGATGGGGGGTGTGTCAGAGAACAGTAAGATGCCTAGGTTGTTCTTGTGTGTAAACCAAGAAGGGCTCTCAGAAGGAGGTGGTAAATTCCCACTGAGGTCTCTGGAGACTAAACATGATGTCAAGAGGAGGTACTGGTATGACGCAGACTGAGAGAGCCACACCAGGTACATGCTGAGTCTGTTGCTGACAGAGAGGGCAGTCAATGTAGCTCTTTGAGCAGGAAGAGACCTCAGAGAAGCCACTGTAACTCAGGACAGTTGTGTAGGGCTTGGGAAAATGTCCAGAGCAGAATGTAAGGGTGAGTTCCTGATTGCTTACCATTCCCATCCCTCTTCCCCGGCCCCCTTTCTCTCCCTGGCAGAGTTCTAGCTTCCTCCTCCAGTCTCCCTCAGCCCCATGTCAAGCTCTCCTCCTGATGCACTTTCCACATCACCTGGGGCCTCCTAGAGGCTGTGGATGTGGCAGCTGCTTGGAAACTTGAAGAAGTACGACAGGTCCCATGGGAACTGGGCCAAGAGCTGACTTCCTGGGTCCAGACTCTGTCACCCACCACCATGTAATCTGGACCAGTTTCCGTTTTCATTGGCCTGGTCAGTGATCCAAGGCCTACACATACCATGACCCAAGGCCACCTAGCAGCCATTTCTCTTATCTTACCTGTGCAGACCAACAGCTCTACACACAGCCTGCACTCGAGCTTCCTGAGGAAGCTGGTAACCATACAGGTAGCAGGCCCACCCAGCAACTTCTGCAGCAGGCCCAGGTGGTCCCTGAGAAATTGCATTTTCTCCAGTTCCTGGGAGAGACTTCTGGTCTGAGGACCACTATACCCCAGCAACTCAGCAAGATCCCAGAGAGTTCTCTCACCTCAGGACATAGCCCTGCTCAGTTCAGACAGAAACTAGCATTAGAATATAATACACTTTAAACATCCTAGCAACTACAGTGTGAGTCCAAGTCAAGACTCCACACCTAGTAGGTGGCTTATAATGACACTACTAATAGCTGACAGCCATTGGGTCCTTTGCCACTCTGAGCACAGGAAAGGCAGGCATTACTGCTATTCAATTATCTGGCATAAGAAAAATGAGGCCCAGAGAGGGGAGGCCACCTCCCCGAGGGCACAGGGCCAGGAACAGTCCAGGCATCATATCCCATTTCACCATTTCAACCAATTTCTACAAGTCCCTCGTAGTCATTTCCTGGGAGCTGCCCATTAGACCAGCCTCTGGCAAGGGACAGAGCCCATGGACTCCCCACATAGCCTCACCACAGGGCTGTAAATGCCCACCCTGCACACCCACCCAGACCTGCTGTTAGTGCTGTTGTTACCACTGAATCACCTCCGTGGTACAACAGAGTCTGACACAAGCACACACATGAGCACATGTACAGGCACCCACAGAACCCTGCACATGCTAGGTCCCACACAGATGTCATCTGAAGCCTCTTGGACACCTAGTGTGAACCACTGTTGTTTTATTGAATGTAAGCATCGGGGCCCTGAAGCTACCTGAATGGTCTCAATTCCCTAGACGGACGGAGGCCTAGGCTGAACCCGTCATCAGGTGCTGTCACTGTGGGCTCTATGCAGAAGCTTACCCAGCCTGCCCCTGACCACATCAGACTGAAGAGAGCCAGGTGGATGCTGGGCTTGTCTCAATGGCCTTCAGCATAGCAAGACCCTATGCCTCAGTGTGCAGGTCTGTACAGCATGGCCCAGGAACTTGACTATGTACAAAGCTTTGTCAGAGCTGTGGTTCAGGGATTCTCAAGTACAATAGTTTCAGGGCCACCACCCCTCCCCTATCCAGAGGGTGTAAAATCTACTCAGGGTCCCAGCCAAGTTCCCTGACCCAGGTAGATGGGTGCTGATTCTCTGGTGGGGTTCTGACACTTAAGACAGGTGCCCACAGACTGAAGTATCCAGGGCCTGGAGAAGCTCTGCAGAACCCTGGGTATCAAGTGAGGGATGCTGTCTCCCTTTTATCATGGCCTTTCTCCATGCTTCCCCTAAAGCCTATGTTGCAGGCCTCCAAGCGCTAAGTCATGAGACACAGACCTACTGCCCACACACCATTCTCTCCAGGTTCCTTGGAGGCTTAAAAACTATAGACTGAAATGGACACTCCCACAGAGGACTAAGACAACCCAAAAGCCAGGTCGTATTACCTTCTAAGGGCCAGCAAGCTGGTCCTGCAGGTAAAGCCTGGTGACTAGTTCAGTCCCCCAGGAAATAAAATAGCTAAATCATCAGTTCTCATCCCAGCATGCCTTGGGCTTCTGCCTTCTCAGAAGACTACGGAAGAGCTGAGGTTTTTTGTTGTTGTTGTTGTTGTTGTTGTTGTTGTTGTTGTTGTTGTAGTTTGGTTGGTTGGTTGGTTTGGTTTTGAAAGGTGCACCCATCCCTGACTCCACCCACCCTAGCTGTCCTGTTAAGACAAGTGAACCTGGAGAAGCCTAGCCCTTCATGCATGGACCTCACTACACTCATCAGCCATGTGACCTGTTGTTGAATGAATTCTGGTTGTAATAAGTGAAACTCAGAGCCAGATATTGGGGAAAGGCTGAAATATCAGAGAGAGGAAACACCACAGTCAAATCTCACCCAGCTATCTTCCAGCTTCCTCAGCCTCACTCCTGGTCACTTCTAATACCTCATCTGCCTTAAATATCTTCTTCACCCAGCTGTATCACATCCAGGTGAAGATGAAAGGTGTGAGCTACTACTATTTGGTAGTTAGCCTTGAACTCACAGAAACACAGAAAGATCTTTGTCTCTGGAGTTATAGGATTAAAGGCATGGCACCACCACTGCCTGCCTGGGAGCCTGGAACTCCCTCTGTAAACCAAGCTGGCATCAAACTCAGATCTGATGGGATTAAAGACATAGGTCAGTCACCACACTCCAGACCCCATGCTAGGATTAAAGGTATGTGACATCACTGCCTGACTGTTTGGCCAAGTATTCACAGAGACCCTCTGCATCCCCAAACTTGGGTTAAAGATATGAGTTACCACTGCTCTGTTATGCCTTGAACTCATTGAGATCCAGAACAATCTCTGCCTCCCAAGTGATGGGACTAATGGTGTGTGCTACCTCTGCCTGGCTTGACTGTGGTCTTGAGTGAGATGTGTCTAAGGCCTCCTGTGCCAGCCTGAGTAACAGTCCTGAGACCACCTTTTGCCCCAGAGCACAAAGTTGAATGAGAGAGCATTCATCCCACATAGTCATAACCTGTAGTGACCAGGACTGGGCCAGCAATAAAGTGGCTTCATTGGGCCCCAATAAGACAGTGGGCATGTTGTGTAGGAGCAAGGAGGCTGTCCCTGGTGCAGAAAGAGCCCAAACCAGATCCTGGCAAGACAGTTGGTGAGAAAGCTGCTTGCCATGCAGTCCTGGCGACCAAAGCGTCTCAGAACTCACAGTCAGGTAGAAAAGAAGATCTCACTGCAGTTTTCCTCTGCTCTCTAAACACATGCAGTGACATACATGTGCCCACAATGCATCACACACATCCACAGGGAGAATAATAATAAGTTAATAAGAAGCATAGGCCAGAACAAGACACTGCTGTGGCCCACGTGTCTGCCACACACATTATTCCTCTACTAGTGTTCACCTCACCACTCTATGCACACTCACCGAGGGGCTCGCTGGTTCTCAGCCATCTATGTCTGTGTGTAGATGAGTCCAGATACACAAGACCATATAGAGGACTCAAGCCTGGGCATGTGGAGCAGAGGGTCAGAGGCCAGCCAGGGATGCCCCTAGTAGGCTGGGGTGGAGTCAGAGTGCAAGAGGGAACCTCAGCTATAGCCTAGAAGCCAGATGAGAAGCAACGCAGCAGGATGACATGTGACTTCAATCTGAAAATAATGAGGCACTTCCAGTGTTTCAAGGTCAGAGGTCAGGTGCAGGATGCTATAGAATCATCTAGACACAGAGAGCTGATAGGTTGTCGGTGGACCCCACCGCTCCAACAGGTGCCTGTCAACGCTGTGCCTGTTGCCCTGGTTCAGGGACCACAGCCAGAAACACCCAAGCAGCTGCTTCCCTCAAGATGAGCCTCACAGTGATGCATGTGTGTGTCCACGGGAGGTTGGCTCCCAGCTGGTGCTGCGCTGTCTTCTCGACTCTACCTCAGGATCTGCTGTGGGGCTGCACACTGTGCAGGGGCAGAAATGCTTGCTGACTCAAGCAACACAGGCCTGTGAGTTAGGTAGCCCTCACTGCCACCATCATCATCATCACCACAGCAGACAGGGAAACTGAGGATCCAGCTGGATTCAAAGCCCAGAGGGGGCTCATTATAGGAAATAAAATGACACCCCAAGCTCTGCCGTGTTTAAGAAGTGGGCACTCGAGCCAGGGAAGAAGCAGGCTGCATGGTGGCCTCTGTGCTCACTAGAGCAGATTGTCCCATATTGGGTGGCCTTGAGCCAAGAATGGCTTCTCCCACAGCTCTGAAGCCCAAAGCCAGAATGTCAGCCAGACTCTGCCCTAGACCCATCAGGAGAGGCCATTCCTGACTTCTTTCAGAACCTGGTGACTCTGGGGGGTTCTTGGTTGTAGCTCTGCCCCTCCAGTCTCTGTCTATTCTCTTACACAGCTGTCTTACTGCCATAGGAATACTTATCTCTAGACAGAGGGACACCTGGGTAATCTAAGATGCTCTGGCCTTAGTCACATCTCCAGAGAGTATTTTCCCAAGCAGGTCATTGACCAGGGACCTGAGAGTTAGGCTTGGATATTCATAGATTCCCCAGCCTACAATGGTCTGGCTAGCAATTTTCAACCTTATGACTTAGTGACAGCATACACATCCAGCCATCCTGGGGGTCCACCTTCAGTCCATACTCAATAAATTATAGCAGATGTTCAATAGTATGAAGAAGGATTTGTGTGGTATGATTCTGCTGATCTTTGGTGGATTGGGCTGGGCTGAGCTGTGATGTTCAGAGTCAGGGGTATCACATCTTCTTTGGTAGGCATGTTCATGGGGATGGATAGCACCATGAGTCTGGAAGCATCCATGTTTCTAGGTTCCTCCATTCACTTAGCAGCAGCCCTCTCAGGACAAGAATCGCTTGGAACACTGGGCTCCTAGGCCAAATGCCTGGAAGGCTCCTACCACGATCATCCACTTCCACCTTCGCTCCTGGTGACAGGCATGAATCTCCTAGCCCCTCCCCAACTCACCTGTCCTCTGTCCACAGGTTTGCCAGGCACAGCTCCAGACCTGGAAAAGAGGAAACAGATTTTTGGGCAAAACTTCATACCTCCAAAGAAGCCAAAAACCTTCCTGCAGCTGGTATGGGAAGCTCTGCAGGACGTGACGCTCATCATCCTGGAGATTGCGGCCATCATCTCTCTGGGGCTGTCTTTCTACCACCCACCTGGAGAGGGCAATGAAGGTAGGGTGCGCTGGGTACTCCTGAAACACACAGCATGGGGAAGGGTGCCCACAGCACTGCACAGAAGGAGTGAGTCTGCTGGGACTCACGCCACCGAGACCAGTACATGTCCAAGACTCCCATCAGCCCACCTGTGTGTGCAAGGCTAGACCAAGAGTAGTAATAACTAAGGCGGACATTTATTAGGCACCTCCAGTATACCCAGCTATGGACTTGTGCCTCCTTTAAAGATGAGGAAACTGGGGTACAGAGAAAGAGGTTAGGTGCTCTGAGTCACCCAGCATCCTAGTCTGTTTTCTTTTATTCTCACAAACTGTCATAGACTATGTGATTTATAAAGAGTCATGTCTCTTGTTCTGGAGACTTCCAAGCCCAGCAGCAAAGTGGTGCACCCGGTGAGGGGCTGGAGCTACACAACAGCATGCAGGGGCATTGCATGGTAAAGCCAGGCATTTGTGCTGCCTCAGCTATTTTCTTGCCCCAGGATAGACCCACCCTGTTACTTCATCTAATCCATGTTATGTCACCGAAGCCGCATCCCCAAAGTCCACCTGTATGGGAGCCTGGGGATCAAATGTCCAGCATGGGACCACAGTGCCTACCCAGAAGAGGTGCCTCAGGTGGGCTATGGAGCATGTTACAGCATGCTGCCAGATTTCTTCCAAGGCCATTTCTGTCACCTGACAATGGAAGCAGGAGTCAGTTCTCTTTCCACCATATGGGTATGGGGATTAGATTCAGGTCACCAGGCTTGGAAGCAGGCACTGTACTCACTGCACCATCTAATCAACTGGTCCTGGCCTTTTTATTTTTTCAAGTGACTTCTTTTCATAGAGGATAGTAGGAGCGAAGGCAAATAAAAAGCCGGACAGAAAATGGTGGAAACAAACAAGCTAGTTATAATTGCTGCTGTGACTCAGATTTAGGTTTGACTTGAGCTTCCTGGCAGCATGGTAGAAAGTGAAGATAGATTATTTTCATAGGCCAAGTTATCAACAAGAAAGAAGGTGGGATTTCCTGACAGTGGATCCTGGGATGGATGTTGCCATGGGCCAGTGAGAGGGCTGTACTGTGGACAGCCTTCCTTAGGTTCAGTCAGTGTAGAAAACTCTAGACGCTAAGACTAACACGTCCTACAGTTTCCAGAGCTGCCCCAACTCGAGAACTGTTGTGGAAGAATCTCCTTGCCTCCTCACTTAAGCCACACAGAGCGCTATAGACAGATACTATTCTTTCTTACTTTGTTTTTGAGACTAGAATTTAATTACATTTTCCCTCCCTTTACCTCCCTCAAAACTCTCTCACACCCCCTCCCAGATCTCCAAGTTTCTTTTTAAATCAGTTATTATTGCATGCATATATCTATTTGTCTATACACATATGTTCCTAAATATATCCTACTGAGTTCAGATAATATTAATTTTGCACTGTTTTCAGGAGTGATCTTGGCACTTGGCACCTATTGGCATGCTCTTCTCTGGGGAGGGCCACCTCGCCCATTCCAGGCTTCACTCAGTCATCTGCAGTTCTTTGTGTAAAGTTGAGGGGTTTCTCAGGCTTTTATCCTGGCAGTTCAGCATGCTCACTGGAGTCAACCTTGTTCAGCTCATGTTTGGGCAGTTGTGTTGATGAAATTTTATGGGTGTAGCTTCTGATGTTACTTGGAGACACAGTCTCACAGCAAAGCCCCTGATTCTCTGGCTCTTATAATCTTTCTGCCCTTTCTTCCTGAATGTTCCCTGACCCTTAGATGTGGGAGTGTTTCATAGATGATCCTCTGGGAATTTTGGGCCCCACGACTCTGAATTTTGACTGGTTGTGTTTTTTTCTAATGGTATCCATCTGTTGCAAAGAAAAGTTATGATTGGTAAGGGGTGAAAAGTACACTCATCAGGCTAAACCCAGGAGCAGCAAGATGCTATTCTTATGAGCCTGTAGAGGATGTGCCAAGGTCACCTACCAAGGGGCTGAAACTCTGTGGCTCTGGCAAAAACATCCAGCTCCACAGAGAGGGCTGGGGCTGAGTCACCAGCATCAGTGGCCTCCCGTGGCCCTGCTGAGCAAGGTGAGATGAGGCAGCTGGCAGAGGCCAAGATAGGACAGCAGAGCTCCTGGGATGAGCCAAGAGAGATCCCGTGGCTCCAGACAGATGACTGCTGCCATGAACATTCTTAGGGTACACAAGCCCAGGGCCCAGAGATCATGGTTTGGTGACTTCAGTGTGACCCAAGATGGCCTGGTCTCTGCTACAGCACCTCATTGCTGCTGACCAGCCACACTTTGAGTGGAAGGCAGCTTAACAGTGTCCTGCTAGCAAAGCAGTGGAGAGAGGCAGGACAGGTTCCTTTCAGCCTAGTGGAGTTGGTTGCTTTATTTATTGTTTGTTTGTTTGTTTGTTTTTACTCTTATCTCTTTTGCTCTTCTGGACAGCCCACCAGCTAGCTCCCAGATAAATCTTACTTATGAATGCCCAGTCTTAGCTTGGCTTGGTTTCCAGCCAGCTTTTCTTAACTAATTATCCCATCTATGTTTTGTCTTGGGCTTTTACCTTTCTCTATTTCTGTATACCTTTCTTTACGTCTTACTCTTTGGCTTGGTATGTAGCTGGGTGGCTGGTCCCTGAAATCCTCTCTTCCTTTTCTCACTCCTTGATCTTTTCTCCCCCACCACAGATTTCTCCTATTATTCTCTCTGCCTACCAACACCACCTATTCTTTCTCCTGCATTGCTGTTGGCCATTCAGCTCTTTATGAGCCCACTCAGGTGTTTTAGACAGGCAAAGTAACACAGCTTCACGGATGGAGTTAAACAAATGTAACATAAAAAATGCAACACATCTTTGCGTCATTAAACAAATGTTCCACAGTATAAACAAGTGTAACACATCTTAAAACAATATTCCACAATAGCCTAGTCCCCAAGGAGAGATGGAACCCTTTCCAGCACATTGTCAAGCATCTTGCATGCAGCCCCACATGGGAGTCTGCCTGCTGCGTTACTTATCTGCCCTTATCTTGAGCATCCAAGAGCCAACATCTCAGCTGGCAGAGTTCTTATCCAGCTGGTATGTGGTCTGCATTCTACTGGTAAAGTGAAAGTGCTATGCTGGGAAGAGAGAACAGTTGCATAGAATTGGCCTCAGACACATAGGCTATAGCCCCAAATCAGACCTTAGACTGCCGTTAGTGTGAACTACAAACGTGTATGAGACACACCTGTAGCCCATGTTGTAGTCAGGTGTCATTCAAGTAGAAGACCTGTAGGAGGCATGGGCTCAAATCCAGATGTGCTGAATCCTGGCAAGAGATGGGCTCCTGAAGCCTTGACTTCTGGTCTGTAGGAGGGACACAGATCCTGGGTCACAGAGCAGCAAGGTCCTAAGAAGGATCTGGGGACACTCAGAAAAGGGGGGAGGAGTACTAGGTGTTTGTTGGGAGCTTAGAGAAACTGAGTCACTTACCTGGGGTTTCAAAGCAAGGTCTGGACTTTGAATCATGGTCTAAGTTGGAATCTCAGCGTGATATACTGACTTGACTCTACAGTACTCCAATCATCACACACACACACACACACACACACACACACACACACACACACACACGCTCCAAGGAAGCACACAAGGGGAGTCAGGCATCTCCTTTACAGAGCATATGGCAAAAAGAGGGGACAACCAAAATCTTACAAAATAAAGTATCCGGCTCTGGATTCAAGTCTTCCTTCCCCTACTCTCGAGTCTCACAGTGTATACAGCCAATCCCTGGGCCCTGCTGAAACCTTGTGTGGATACCGTGGGTAGAGTTCACTGCCTTCTATATACTTGAAGTCCTCTCTGGGTTTCTGATGACACCCAGCTTGTCTCCTCACTGATCATTTCCCATCTGTGGTTGGTGAGAAGCCAGGAGACTGAGTTTTGGATGCTAAGGGCTGACAGCATGAGGGTTCCATCTCTGAGGTTCCCACTCCTCCCGTCCTTGGAGTAGCAGTTGTATCACTGTGGGTGTTGTCCACAGTAACACAATCCCTTAGCTCCCTCATCTCAGGTGGAATTGCAACTGCTCCCTGCTCTGTCCCATGGTCTCCCGTGGGCTGGAGTACCATGGTGGGTCCTTCACAAGGAGGGCCCCCTTTACCCTGTGGCCACCTGAGGAGGAGACTACCCATGATCACCCCATTCTGCTAATGAGAAAATGGAGAAATAGCTACATAGCAGTCTGCAGCTGATATTTGAACTGGTGGGGTCGGGGAGAGTCCAGGAGAAGTTCTTAGTGGCACCAATGCAATTGATGTTACCATCAAATGGTGGTCAGGTAAAACATTTTTAAGTTCCTGAGACAATTCAAAACTTCCAAGAGGACAAACAGCCTCAAGTCCTTCAGGAGTTCACTGGCCTTCTGGGAGTATTGACTCCACTGGAGAACTGAGATCTTCCAGTGGTACATGTTCCTGGTCACAGAGAGTCCTTACCATCCCATACATTCCCTGACCTTCTTGTCACGTTGTTTTTGGCGACTGGATTTCCAGAAGCTTCTGTCGGGGTCTCTTGAAACTGCTGCTCTCTATTCCTTGGAATCAGATTGGATGCCCAGATGATCCCATGAGTCTTTGCCACCTGCCATGGGCTCAGCATCTCAGAAGCTCAGGGAAGAATAAGTCTGAGCTCAGATTCCAAGCCTGGATTCAAACTCTACATCTGCTGTGTGACTCCAGCTGAGTCACTGCCCATCTCTGAGCCTCTTTTCTTTCTTTGGCCATCTGAAGAATGAAGATGGATGCTTTCCCAGAACCCTGACAGCCTAGCACTTGTGGAAGGTGCCCTTCTGAGGTGACCAAGGTAGATGGTCAGACACTGCTCCTGGGATATAAACCATGAAGAGAGCACCATGCTCTCACCCAGGATATGACCCCTGGCCACTAAGAACCACCTCAGGTTCTGCATTCAGAACTGTCAGAGCAAGGAGAGGCTAGAAAGGTATAACCTGGCATTGTGGGCCTTTGATCTGAGCCTCCATATTGGGCATATTGGTATCTTTTCATTTCTCATTGCCCCATAGGCCCGACCAACCTTAAGAGTTGTAGGGCCATACTAGAGACTCAGCAGTGCCAAGTGTAGGGTACAGGGTCCCTGTGGGTCAGGAAGAAGCCTGTGTCCCAATGTCCTTGCTATGGCCTGAGTTGGGGAGGAGCCGCTACATGCTTAAGTGTGCCCAGGAGCTACGCCTTTCCTGTCCCCAAGCCTCAGGTGTTGTGAGCCATGATGTCCCCCACTCCATGATAATGGACAAAGGTGGGACTGGTGTAATCCCAGCACTCAGAAGTAGAGGTAGGAGGCTCATGATTCCAAGATTATCTCAGCTATATAAGCAATTTGAGGTCAGCCTGGGCCACATGAAATCCTGTCTCATGAGAAAACTGATGCTCAGAGTCATTTATTCGTGGTCTCACAGCTAGGGCAATTGTAGGCCCGGTACAGTTCAGATGGTGGTTTTGAAGTCATGCTGCCTGGGGTGGCATTCTCACTTTCCACCCTCTTCCTAGTGGAAAATTAGTAGACCTCTCTAAGAAACCTTAGCATCCCCACCAGTGGAAGACTTCCAGAAGGGGTCCAATAAAGTAACTGGGAGGCACCCTTTGCCCAGAGCATAGCACAGAGGCACACTGAAGCTGTCATCTGGTTATCGGTGATTACTTGGCATAACTAAGCTATGTAGAAACTCTTATCTGGTGACCTGGGGATCCATTGTTTTCTGAATGTCTCTCTACAGGATGTGCCACAGCCCAGGGTGGGGCAGAGGATGAAGGTGAGGCAGAAGCAGGCTGGATTGAAGGAGCCGCCATCCTGCTGTCAGTCATCTGTGTGGTCCTGGTCACAGCCTTTAATGACTGGAGTAAGGAGAAACAGTTCCGGGGCCTGCAGAGCCGCATTGAGCAGGAGCAGAAGTTCACCGTAGTCCGGGCCGGCCAAGTAGTCCAGATCCCTGTGGCTGAGATCGTAGTTGGGGACATCGCACAGATAAAATATGGTATGTCTTGGCCTTGATACTAGAGCTGGAGTCTTGGGTAGAGGTGGGACAAGACAGGCTGATAAAAAAAGAGTCTAACTCATGAATGGGGTGGGATCCCTAAAAGCTGATGTTTGGCAAGATATATTCAGAGGTGCCAGGATATATTTTTGAGACACTGGCGGTCCCACAGGAGACAGGTTCCCCATATCCAGTTAAATCAGAAATGTCAGATTTATGGCATGCATGCCTCTGCATTCCAGCTTCTGTTGGAAGCAGACATGACTAATCAATCACTGCTTATAGTCTGAATACAGCCTCAGAGGGCTTCCCAGCACAGCATCACTAATACTCAGAGTGGGTTTAGGAGACAAACCCATTTCCTATCCCTGAATTTACTTTCCAGGCTGGTGGAAGTAGCAAGAGTTGAAGTAGATGGGTGAATATCACAAGCCAGTCATATTATTATTGAAAAATCAGGTTAGGCTGGCCCCAGAGGGTTTTGGATATGTCCTGGTCAATAGACACAGGTCGGGGAAACTGGAGTGGCCCTCCTCAGTCCTAGTGCCTCACTTGATTGGAGTGTCTTTACTTCAATGTTTTGTCATGAAAGACCTTCTCCAAGCCATGAAAAGACTACAGAAAAAATGAACTAGGGAGTATCCTGGGACTAGGGACCCATCAGGTCAAAGATTATGCTCTATGAAGAACATGTCTACATGAACCAGGGTGACACTATGTCAGGCCCAAGGATATCACTTTAGCTGCCCATGGGTACCTGCAGGTACCATCTTGGTTCTACATGCTGGGGCCTAATAGGCACACTCCTGTGGATATTCCAGCTTCTCTGGACACCTGACTCTGCTGACCTCCTGTCCTCCTCCAATCAGGTGATCTCCTTCCTGCTGATGGCCTCTTTATCCAGGGCAATGACCTCAAGATCGATGAAAGCTCGCTCACAGGGGAGTCTGACCAGGTTCGAAAGTCTGTGGACAAGGACCCCATGCTGCTATCAGGTGAGCTGGATCTCACAGTGCATCTGCGGCCACTTCCCATACTCCACATACTACAGGGAGATGTAGGGTCTATGGGCAGGATCAGCCCCACGTGTACACCACCCCTTTCCCAAGCAAGGTCACATTATGCCTGCCATGCAGAGCCGCAGCCTGGCCTTGCATTACTATAGCAACCATCACAGGGTCCTACCCCTGCACCATGGCGTCTAGTGACTTGGTTTCCTGCAAAGCAACAGTCTTTCCGGATACCCACTGTGCACCAGGCCCTGTGACTGGGGAAGGGGCATTGAGGGGAGGCAGCCTTGACATTCTTGGAGAAGAACTCACAGAGCAAGAAGGAAAGCAAATGCAAAAGCCCAGAAGCAAGACTACACAAGGCAGAGGATGGCCGGATATAGATGTGTGGATTCTGAACTGTAGTGAGGAATCAGGATGTTACTCTGGGTAGAATGGGATTGCCCAGATGGAGTTGCCTTATGACATTGGCCATTTTTTGTAAGTTTTTCTGGGTACCACAGGGGCAAGAGACAAGCTGGGGAGGCAATGTTGGGTGGAACACCTCCATGAAACCCTTCCCTGCAGAAATAGCCAGGAGGCTTCATTGCCTGGCCGTGCTGTTGGGGTCTCTAGCCCCCCTCAAATAGCTAACCCCATAGTAGAGATACTAAATGGTTTGCAAAAACCAAGAAGGGAGCACAGAGGCCAGAGGAGGTCGTATTGAGCTGGGGTTTAGAGGGTAGATAGGAGCTCACTTGGTCTGTTTCTCTGAAGGTGGGTGGGAGACCCTGGCAATACAAAAGGAAGATCCACAAGTCTTTCGGGTAATGGAAAGGTTGAAATATTTACTTATCTAGAATCTATTCACTGCTTATCTTAGTCAGGATTGCTATTGCCGTGATGTAATACCATAACCAAAAGCAAAATTGGGGAGGAAAGGGTTTATTTCACTGACAGCCCACTCCTCATTAACAATTCATCAGCAAAAGCAGTCAAACTCAAACAGGATAGGAACCTGGAGGCAGGAGTCAATACAGAGGCCATGGAGGGATGCTGCTTATTGGCTTGCTCCCCATGGCTTCCTCAGCCTGCTCTCTTTTAGAGCTCAAGACCACCAGCCCAGGGATGGCACCACCCACAGTGGGCTGGAACTTCCCTCATTTATCACTAACTAAGAAAATGACCTGCAGATGGATCTCATGGAGTCATTTTCTCAGTATTCCCTCCTCGAAGATGACCCGAGCCTTTGTCA
The DNA here is from genome assembly GCA_004025045.1 of Sigmodon hispidus. NCBI lineage: Eukaryota > Metazoa > Chordata > Mammalia > Rodentia > Cricetidae > Sigmodon > Sigmodon hispidus. The sequence goes on from PVIH01002875.1 coordinate 145,119, forward strand.
AGTTCACATGAAATTAGCCAACGCATCCCTATACTTACTTGGCTTTGTAGACCAGACTGGCCTCATCCCCTAGATCTCTTAAGTACCTACTGTATGCAGTGGCTGACAGGACAGACAAGGTCTATGCTGTGCTTGAATTTAGAATCTTGTGAAGGTGGCAGTCAAGGAAAAAAACATACAAGCAATAGCAAGGTGATTTATGGGACAGTAAATCCATCAAAGTCACAAGATCGCACTGAGAAGGGGTCCTGGGATTAGGGGGAATCTCAGCAGGCCAAGGAATGCCTGACTCGGGAAGTTACATTAGGGCTAGAGTCAGAACACTGAGAAATCCATTCCTGGCAGAGAAACAGCAAGTGCAAAGGCCCCAGGGTCTGAGTAAGGGATCATGGAAGGTCTCTAGTGCCCTTCAGGAGCACAAGGCCACGTGGGAGATCAGGAGATGGTCCCAGTCCCATCAGCCCTCGTTCTGGCCTCTGAGCCACAGGAGTTGACAGGCAGGTAGCCATCTTTGGGGAGAGTGTGAAGTGGTTACTATGGGAGTCCAGGGTAGATGGCGACAGTCTCTAGATAGCATGGATAAAGAGTAGAGGAGGATGCTAGCAGGAGCCTGGTGGAGACAGCATTCAGAGTCACTGGCTAAGTGTCACAACCCAACCAGGGAGAACTCCAGGACAGAGAGAGATTCCAGAATGACAGAGATGTTTAGGAAGCTGTCTGCCATTGGTTTAGGGTGAATCACAGGGTCTCAGGTCCCTTACAGAGGCAGAAGCCCAGAGGGAAATGGGGTGCTGGAAATGAAAGCAAGCTGAAGGTAAAGGCAAAGCCAGGATGCTATTCCTAGGAAGAGGTAGGAGGGGATCCATGGCTAGGACTTTATGGTTCATGTTCCTTCCCTCTCTCAAAGAGAAGGGAGGAGCTGGGGACATCCTAAAGGCTAGAAGTGCTAGATGCCGGAAGAGAATGGAGAGCCAGGGCCCTTGGAGACGGGATGAATTAAGGTTAGGGTTAGGGTTAGCTCCATGGGCTAGGATGGAGCTGCTGACAGCAAGGATGCTCTAGGTCTCATCAAGAATCAAGTGTGTCTTTGAAGCCTGGGCTAGTCATCAGATCAGGGGCAGGTGGCGTGTGAGGACCAAGACAAGGGAGATCTGCAGACGCCACCATAAGTCCCCAAGGCTATGTGGAGTCAGAGAGGTGGATTTGTTTTGCTCTCCAGATAACAAAGTCCAAGGAACATCCTCAAAAGAAAGATGTAGAGGATGTCTGGACCAGAGATTCCAAAAGTTGTGCTGACCTTGCGGGGCTGATGGGAGGCTCCAGAAAGCATGTCTCTCAGCTTGAAAGGCCCTGTCAGAGGGGAGGGTAGAAAGGGGAGAGCTGGAGCCGTGATGAACAAGGACAGGCCCCGGCACTCAGTTGGTGAGGAAGAAGCCAGCCACACACAGAAGGGTGACACCAAGGGGGAGATGCTAGGACAGGGTCAGTAGAATACACCAAGGACCCCTGTGGACATCCTTCCATGGGATAGAGACAAGGTTGGGTTCTAATCTTCTTTGACTAGGGATCCCAGACAATCTCTACATCTTCCCTGGGCCTCTACTTGCTCATATGTGAAATGGGTTGGTTGCCTCAGTTCATAGGAGTATGTGGAACTTTCTCTCATCTCCATGTCCCGTCCCATCCCTTCCTCCTCTCAGACCTGCCCCTCCTCTGTGTGGGTCCTCCATCATTGCTGTCACGACTAGGTGCTTTGACTCTCTACCCTGCCAGGGGGCCTTGCTGGCCTTCCTGTCAGCTGACCCCGCATGGACCCAGAGGCACTAGTTTTAGGGTATCCGTGGATCTCCTCCAAATCTCACTCTCAGAATCCTCTCCTGACACATCACAATCTGACATCAAAGAAGGGAAAGAAAAGTCGTGCTCTTATTGTTTGTCCAGCATCTCTCAGCACTGGCTCTGGAAGGACCATCAGCCTCCAAGAGCGTCTGTCCACACTGGGGAGTGGGGGCACTGGTGTCTGTAGTGGGGACCACAGGTCTGCACTTGCTTTCAACACTGCAAAGGTGAGGAAAGATGAGAAAGTGGATTCTAGTTTAGCATTTACCAGACCCCAAGTTCATCCCCAGAACTGAGGGGAAGAGTCTAAAAAGATCTCATATTCAGAAGCAGCAGACTAGGCTGTAGACATCCACACACCTGTCCCCCAGGATGCATAGGTGAACAGACACCAAACTAGAATGGGAAGAGAGGAGGGCTAAGAAATTCAGACACCTAGATCTGTGGCTGCAGGGGTCTCAGATGCCAGAGTCATTGGTCCATTGTCACCTGGAGAGACACCAACCACAATGACCTTCTGGTAACACCCACCCCCACCCCTACCCCCCACCCCCACCCCAAGCAGCTGGAAATCTGGGCTTTTACAGAACTAAACCATCTTTCACTGTTTATATATTGTCCAGAAATTCCAATATTTCACAAGTCCCTGAAAGGCGGGTAACATTAGATAGACCCCAGAATATGAACACTGATCTGGATCAGTTTGCTTAACCTTAAGGCCATCTGAAACTTCTGGAAGACTTCACACGCCCCAGGGTTGACGTGGGCTGGAGGTCAGAGGGCAAAGAGCTGAGCACAGGAAGACTGAGATCTCATCTGAGGTTATGATTGCATCTCTGGGGTCTCGGGGAACCAGCCAAGCCCTGGAGACAGCTGTTCTGAACCTGTGGGTCTTGACCCTTTCTGTGTGTCTGATAACTTATTCACAGGATGCCATAACAGATATTTACATTACAATTTATAACAACAGCAAAATTACAGTTATGAAGTAGCAATGAAATAATTAGGGGGGGGGGTCGCCACAGCATGAGGAATTTTATTAAAGGGTGGAAGCATTAGAGAACCATTGATTTAGTTGTCCATTTGGAGGGCAGGGCTGTGTTTCCCAAAGTCACTGCTTCTATCCAGCTGCAGGCCTGCGTAGCCTGGGGGATTCCCTAGATCTGGTGAGCTCTTAGGCCTGCCTCCTCCTCTGTCCCCTTTCTGCCTGCACAGGTTACAGGAGCTGCCAGCCCTGGGTGGTGATGGGTGTGATTACATTAGAAGGTGATTTGAGGCCTGCTTATCTTGGGTGGAAATTGGCCCCCACATCTTTTTCCATCCTTCTTCTGCTAGGCAGGTGGAAAACAGCCTTCCTGTGCCCCTGGACCCGAGGACCAATACAGTCACCTCCCTGCCAGTCTCTACTCGCCTGGATTTTAGAGCTAGCTGTGGGGCCTTTTTCCTGGGAAGGAAGACAGCTGTGTCCAAGATCCTAGGCTGTAAAGACAGAGAGTTTAAAGCCTAGCACTGCCCTTCATCTGTGTGGTCCCTGGAGAAGCCTACCTCACCCTTCTAGCCTCAGTTTCCCCTGGTGTGAGAGCTGAGATTACTGTTGGGGGGCACACCTGCACACAGTAGGTGTTCCAAATATTTCTTTTGCATGCATAGTAGGTGTTCTAAAGCTTTCCTAGGGCTTCAGTTTCTTCATCTGTCTGGCAAGACATCAATCCTCTCCTCTCAGGATGTGAGCAGAGTCAGTACCTAGAGCGGGTGAGCTTAACCCCGCTATGTAGCCTCATAAAGCAAGCATGACATCCGGATATGCCAGCTCAGGCTGAGGTGCAGAAGACTAAGGCCACTCTGCACTTCCCTGTGGATAGACTGGTTGGTGAGCATGGCTGCTTTCCCAGGCAGCCACTGACAGATTCAGTGGCATTTAGCACCATCCACCTCCAGCACTTCCCATGCTCCACAGCCAGTACCGCCTGATGTCATGAAACTCCAGCTTCTCAGACACCCCCTGGCAGCCCCACTCTGTAGATTCTATCTCTGGATTTGGAAGCTTGAGGAACTTACGGCGACTGGATTTAGTGTCCCCAGGGCTCATTCATGTCTCAGTGTATCAGCACTGCCGTCTCCTAAAGATTGACAGCCCAGCATGTAAAAGGTAGAGAAGGAACCTTTTCCCACTTTCGCTTTGCCTCATTTCTTAAGACAGGGTCTCTTGCAGCTCAGGCTGCCCTCAAACTCACTATGTAGCTAAGGCTGACCTTTAACAGAGGATAACCTTGAACTCCTGACTCTCCTGCCTCTTGTCCCCCCAAAGTACAGGAATGACAAACCTGTCACCACACAAGGTCTCCACATTTGCATCTTTCTCCCACAAGTTCTCTGCAGAGCCTAAGACAGCCACTCTCTGAGCCTGCACAGTAGAGGCCTGCCTTTCCTTAAAAAACAAACAAACAAACAAACAAGACTTGCTGATTCAAAAGGCCCAAGATGGGGGCTGGAGAGATGGCTAAGCACTTGCTGTTCTTTTAAAGAACCCAGGTTTGGTTCTCAGTACCTGCAAGGTGACTCACAACCTCCAGTAACTCTAGATGCGGGGGATCTAGTGCTCCCTTCTGGTGTCTTCGGGAACTGTGCACATTTGGTACAGAGATACACGCAGGCAAAACATGTGTACACATAAAACAAAAATAAATAAATTTCTAAAAATAACAAAGATGAATAAAACATAGAACTGCCTCACTCAACAGTTTTTTTCCATATCCCTAAGAATTCTAGGGCTTTCTGGAACTCATTTGAGAAAGCTGAGATTCTAAGAAATGAGATTCTAAAAACTGAGCTGGATATAGTAACACAGACATGCATTTATAACTACTCAAGTGGCTGAGGCAGGAGAATCATACATGCCTGGACTAGAATGAGTTCAAGGCCAACTTAGGGAATTTAATGATATGGTGTCTAAAAAATTAAAAATGCAAAAAAAGCTAAGCTGTGGCTTGACTGGTGGAGTGTTTGCCTCTCATGCACAGAGCTCTGGGTTCTGTTGTTAGCACCATAAAAACTAGGCCTGGTGGAGTATGTCTGCAGTCCCAGCATTTAGAAGGCAGGGGCGTACGATTAGTAGTTTAAGATCATCCTCAGTAACACAACAAGTTCAAGGCCAGCCTGGGATACATGAAAACCTGTCTCAAAAATGCCTGGGGAAGGTACTCTGTGGAAGATCACTGGATTTAATCCCTGGCACCTCAAATAAGAATTACCACAACAACAATAACAATAGCAGTAACTTCCAAGGAAAAGGGCCTAAAGTTTTCTTGTAGCACAGATGCCCCAGTCTGATGCCACTGTGTGCCCACCTCCTCAGCATAAAACATGGAAAATCATAAAATACAACACATAGGATGATTTACAGAAACCAGTTATGTTTAAATAAAGTAATTTTAAACTGATAGCACAGTAATATCTGTGTTTCTAGATTAGCACTCAAAATGAGATCCAGCAGGAAGATAAACTACCAATCCACTATCAGCAGGATGATAATCGATATCCACCCCAATCGTAAATCACATGAAAAAAATCTGGAATCTTTATAATACATCTACAACTGTGTATTGATACCCCCCACACCGCAAAATTATTTCATTGCTACTTCATAACTGTAATTTTGCTACTGTTATTGGTGGTGTTATTGGGGATGGAGCCCATTCATTATGTACATTCATAATGGGGAAAAACACTAAATTTCACTTTAAGGTTTGTGAAGACATATACATGAGGTTTCCCCTTCTCAGTTCATAGACCCCTGAATTGTCCATTAGGAGGGAAGGTGGGCAGTTCTCATCAGGCTCTCCAGGCCCTAGTACTCAGTTCTTCCTGGTTTCGGAATGAGGTCTTATTCTAAATACTAATCCTAAGAAGAGAGTCTCTGCTTGAACTGTAACAGTAGGAGGTAGAGAAAAACAAGAGGTGATGAGCCTGACTCTTCTGCAGAAAGGATAACTGAGATGCAACAGCAATCATAAAACTGTCCCAAGCCCACCTCAGCCTCCCCTGAGGCAGCATCATCAGCACATGCCCTACAACGCCCATGGTGTGGCCCCTATCTAAAGGTACCACCCCCATATCTCAATGGACAAGGTACTAGAAGCTGACGGACACTTGTACTTTCTGTTTATTTGGGGAGTAGGCTTTGGCCATGTAATAATAATGGGGTTTATACCTTCCCCAGGGACCCATGTGATGGAGGGCTCAGGACGGATGGTAGTGACTGCTGTGGGTGTGAACTCTCAGACTGGAATCATATTCACCCTGCTGGGGGCTGGAGGCGAAGAGGAAGAGAAGAAAGACAAGAAAGGTAAGCTTCTTACACACACACACACACACACACACACACACACACACACACACACTCCAGGAAAGGAGTTTGAAGGCCACATTTTCCATTTATCTGTTCACTCCACCATATAGAGTGTCTGCTATACCATTCCCTATGCCAACAGTTGCCTCTGTTGTCCTCAGGGCCTGTTGGATTGGGTGGGTTATGTTTAGTCCATCTGCCTCAGTCTCTGTTTTGTCCAGTCATGTCATAGAGGCCTCCCCTTCCCCTCTAGTGCAGCCTCAGGATGCTGGACATATCATTCAAACTTCAAGCTCCAGCATTAGAGGCAGCAGCAGAAGCTGGCTCCTCCTCACCTCAGTATTGAGCTGAAGTCCTCACCCAGAAAATGTTCCTTCCGACATCGGTCAATTCTGCCGGCAGAGCTGGCAATCCACCCAGCATAGGCCAGTGCCAGGCATGGAGGGAGACGCTTGGAAAGGTGGTTGAAATTCAATTCCATGGTTTTTGTTCTGATTCCCCAGGAGCTGACACATTGCTCAAGTCCTGGTTCCTCTTTCCCTTTCAAAGTAACAGTCCTTATCACTCAGTGCCCCTAGGTGCAGTGAGTAGCCATCTGAAATACAAATACCTTTCAGAATAGAGGAGAGATACTCACAGAAAAAGCCATTAACGCGAAGCCCAGAACAGCCAGGGCCTCACCTGGTACCCACACTCAGCTTCAGACTGTTAGTCCTTCACCTCAGTTCCTAAGCTCTGGAATAGCAACCCCAACATTCAGACCTTTGGGTGCTTGGGGTAGGATGATAAATGGGCAGATGGCCCTTTCCAACCTAGTTCAGGCATGTCAGCTACCCACAGAGGCCACTGGAACTCAAAACCTGCATTAGGGCTGAAGGTAACTGGTAACTGGGTGAAGAATTTCTTTCCAGTGTGTCCCCTAAGGTCGCATCCATCCCTTCAACACCCAGCATGAGCAGTGAGGCTGAGCTGTGATCTGGGAAATCAAGAGACTAGAGAGAGCAAAGTGGGGCTGAGTTTATAATGGAGCAAAGTCCTAGCTGAGAATTCCAGCAGGTTTGGGGACAGGGTCTCAAGGATGAGTGAGGACCAGTAGCCAGGGTGAATAGACTGGGTGCAGTAAAACAAAGCTAAAAAGTTGATTGAATACAGTAGTTCGTACCCATGTTCCAATACCTTTGGGACCAGACACTCAGAAGCTCCTGCAGGCCAGCCCTACACTTGACAATACCATAAGAAAATCAGGCCTCAGTGACTCCTTGGGTACCATTTAGCGTCCTTTGCTGAATCTGAATCACCATACAGAGGGGCAGAAGATTCAGTTCTGTGTAGGGTGTCAAGGTGGAGTATGAAGAGTTTGTAGCTTAAGGGCCAGAACTGAACGCCTTGGTTTTCCCATTCCATCATGTCAACCTGAGGCATAGCTCAGAGTCTAGAATGGCCTCAAGTGCAGGTGTGTGTGTGTGTGTGTGTGTGTGTGTGTGTGTGTGTGTGTGTATGTGTGTGTGTGTGTGTGTGTGTGTGTGGTGTCTGGTGAGGTGTGGTGCTATGGGTGTGTGTGTGGTGTCTGGTGAGGTGTGGTGTGTCTGTGTGTGTGTGGTGTCTGGTAAGGTGTGGTTTGTGTGTGTCTGTCTGTGTGCGTGTGTAGTGTCTGGTGAGGTGTGGTATGTATGTTTGTGTGCAGTGTCTGATGAGATGCGGTTTGTGTGTGTATGTGTGTGTGTGTGTGTGGTGTCTGATAAGGTGTGGTTTGTGTGTGTGTATGTGTGTGTGTGGTGTCTGGTGAGGTGTGGTTTGTGCATGTCTGTGTGTGTATGTGTGTATAGCGTCTGGTGAGGTATGATTTGTGTGTCTATTTGTGTTTGTGTGGTGAGGTGTGTGTGTGGTGTCTGGTGAAGCTGTATGTGTTTCTCCTTCATTAACATGTCTCAAAAATCATCACACAGGTGTGAAGAAGGGGGATGGCCTTCAGCTACCAGGTACAGTAAGACAACCCTCAGAGAAGATGGCTTTTAGAAACAGATGCAGCTGTGGGACCCTAGGCCTTGGCCCTAGATTAGTAGCATTAGTTGGAGGAGACCCAATACCTTCTAGAGGTTATCCCCAAATGGCACCTCCATCAAAGCCTCACACACTAGCATGCGGTACCTGTGCTGTTATCACAGCACCCCTGACCCCCACCAGCTCAGCTCTTGTTTCCAAGCACACAGTGTGTCTACCTCACTCACCAATGTCCCTTCCTCCTGTTTTCCACATGACTGTATCCTCACCCCAAGAAAGAGCTCCATGGAGGTGAACTTTGCAGTCCCTACCATTGATAATTTCTTAGTTAAGATCTCCCTGATACAAAAGGAAGCATCTAGAAGCCCCTCTCTGGTGAGATATCTCACATGAGGGTTACTACAGTACTCCTCAGTGATCTTGTCAGGGAAGGAGAAGGTAGTATGGGAAGTGGCCTGATCCTAAGTCATCACCACTGACCGCAGTTCTTCAGGGACATAACAATGGTGGCCCCAGGGAAGGCCCCCTGAGAGTCTAGGCCATATAGCACCACTCTCTGAGCATTTTGAATTGACTCCTGGGTATGGGTCCCTGGACAGAACTTCCTTATTCCATCTGAGCTGCTGAGCCAACACAGTTCACATGTCACCATAGACGTGCCATCATATCCAAGTGCACACCTTTAATTCCAGCAACAGAGGCAAGCCGATCTCTGTGAGTTCAGGGCCAGCTTAGTCTACAAAGCCAGCTCCAGGCCAGCTAGGGATACACAATGAGACCTTGTCTCAACATAAATAATAAAGTGCCATCCCACCTGAGCACCTGACCCTACACCATGTTGTCCTTCACAGATCCTGTGTGTCCAAGTCTCAGTACCACACCCCCCGCCAACATCACCACAGGAACATTTCACCTCCTTCCGCAGTTTGAGTTCCTCATGTCCCAGCAGTTTTAATTTTTGTTTTTAAAGAATAAGCCATGTGATTTCCCCCAGTAGGTTCATGTCTCTGTCGTCGCCTTCTCCATTGTGACATTGCATTTTCCATCCCTCCCACCCCACAGCAGCCGACGGCGCAGCACCTGCCAACGCTGCAGGTAGCACAAATGCCAGCCTAGTCAATGGTACGTCTCCACAGCAAGCTCTCGGGCTGGGTTGCTGGGTTTCTTCTTCTCTACCCCCCTACTCAAGGCTTTCCCTATCATGGGTCCCACAGACCTCTGACATGCATGGCCACAGCAAAACACTCTCCCTCCCATATGGGCCAAGTACTTAAAAGCAGTGACCCAAGAAGTCAACTCCATATGACCTCAGCTTCAGATCTGGCCCCACGAAAAGCAGCATGGCCCAGCCTGAGCACAGTTCTGGCTCTAGTTTTGGAAAGGTGGTCTGGGGTCAGGAACTAAACAGAACCCAGCATCTGGGTCCCTAGCAAAGGCTCCAAGCCTCCTCTAAAACTTCCCAGAGCTGAATACTCAGGCTGGAGCTCAACCCTGTAACCCACTCGTAGCATGGATGAGCCACAGATAGTCTTTTCTTCCTAAGTCTTTTTCTCTTCTCTCTTGCCAAGCCAGCAGGTATCAAGGCTTGTGGGGCTTGGACCTAGTCTGTCCCTCTAGTGTGGACTGCTGTGTCTCACTGGTTCCTGGGCTGGAGCATCTATGGGTCTCTACTCTCTTACTTCCCCAGGGTGGCTGCCTGTGTCATCACCATCTTCTCCTCACACACAGCCATGGAGGATTATAATCCCTTGCTCCAGGGGCCTTCACTGTCCGTCATCCCCAGATACCATCCCTTGTCCTCATTAGGTCCCATGTTAGCTACCTAAGTTACACCGGGATGCTCAGGGGCATTAGGGTTTGGCTGTGAAAATACTGCCAGAGACAGAAGCATCACTGAGTGCTGGACATGTTCTTATCCATTCTGTAGTTCATGCCCCACCCCTCCTGCAGAATGTGAGACTCTTATTTCACCCCATCCTCCACCCTATACCTCTCGACGACTCACCTGTCTTCAAAGCACGAAACAGACCCACCTGAAAGATGTCAGGGGCTGCACAAGGCACCTCTGTAAACAGTTGCTAATTCTAGTGTGTGTCTATTTCAAGCCCAGGAGGAAGAAGGGAGACAGCTGGGACTGTGGGTGGCATCAGGCCACAGGGAGGGGTGGCTGAGAGGTGACAGAAAGAGCCAGCATGGGCAAATCCACAGCTGAGGGGAAAGGAACCCACTTTCCTTAGGAGACGAGCATTCACGCATCACCCACATTAGTCAGGTCCAGAAGAAAAGAGGAGTTCCCTTTGCAGTCTGCAGCCAGAACCCACAGGGAAGATGAGGAGCTTTAATGTCTGGACCATCGCTGCTACTAGGGTTTGGTGTTCTCCATCTCCTCCATCTTCATCAAGGCCCCATGACACAGGCTTCACTATCCAACCATGAAAGATGGAGAGACTGGGATGCAAGAAAATCCAGACACTAGCCCAATCCTAGCATGCTGGCAGGAGCCTTCAATCCCAGCACTCAGGAGTGTCAGCATGCTGGCATACGCTTTTAATCCCAGCACTTAGGAGGCAGAGGCAGGTAGACATTTGTGAGGCCAAGGACAGCCTGTTCTACATAGTGAGTTCGAGAACAGCCAAAGCTCCATAGAAAGGACCCTGTCTCAAAACAAAACAGTAACAACATAGAACCGGTTTCTCACCCACATGGTTGCTCATCACTGCCTGTAGCTCCAGTCCCAGAGGATCTGACTCCTGACCTCTGCAGGCACCAAGCACACTCATGGTGCACACATCCATGCAGGCAAAACACTTATATATGTAAGATAAAATTTAGAAAAAAATAAAAATCAAGCAGCAGGATGGGACTGTAAATCCAAAACCCAAACCTGCCCATCTCTGAGGTGTGTCTTCCTCCAGTCAACTCAGGACTCCACAGTGAAGTACGTCTTATAGGTTTTCTATTGAAATTTAGAGGTCTTCTCTGGGGGAAAAATGACCTTCTAGTCTAAGACATTTGACATGCACCTATAACCCTAGCACTCGAGAAACTAGGCAGGAGGTTCATCATGAATGTGAGGCCAGCCTGGACTACAGGGTGAGGCCCTGTGTGAAAGATCTCAAAGGCTGGAATCCTAGCTCAGTGGTAGGGCACTTGCTTAGCATTGAAAGGATCTGCAGTGTTCTCTGTGCTCTGAAGATGTGATTAGAGGTCCCAGAGTCTAGGTATCAGCTGGGAAATTATGAAAAAAGAGGCAGAGACAATCCATCAGACTCAGGCCAGGCCAGCAAATGAGAATATGAATTGTAATACTGCTCAGACTCCAGAAATGAGAGCTTCAGCTGCGGCAATGAGATGGAGCCCATTATAACTCCACCTCCTTCCTCCAAGCCAAACCTTGGTGATACAGGAAAGAAAGTGTCAAAAATAGTGTCAGTGATTTCCTAACTGTGACTCCTCCCAATTTCACATCTAAACGGTGGGGTATCCACTCACCCCTGAGGCATGGCAATCATTGCTTTATTTCATTTTTTAAACTCATGCACATCTCACTGTCAATCAAGACAGATGACCTATCCCCATGGCTTCCTGGCCCCTTTGCATCACTCAGCAGGTGATTTTCCTACACATCTCTTTGGTTATTGTGAGCCCATTTCATGGAGGAGGGAAGAGAAGTAGCCTTTCCAAGGTCTCCTGGCCTGTAGCCTCTCCCCACAAAAGCTTGTTTATTGTCATGTGTACAGGAATCTTCCGGATACAGAGCCGAGTCTCTGGGACTCCACTTACCCCTATCCTGGGTCCCCTCTCTTATCCTTGGGCCCATCTTCCAGGTCCCATATGGTGACAGGCTAGCTGGTGCAGTACAATGCAGGGCCAGGTGGGCACCAGTTTACTAAGAGCCTCAAATAAGTCCCTTGCTCCTAACAAACCAGGCCATCTGCAGCAAAGCACTCCCAGATAGGGCTCCCTTCCCCCAGCATGCGCATTGCTGATTATTTGTCTGGCCGTGTAATTGCTATGGCAATAAAAGAGAGAATTTCTGAGTTTAATGGGTACACGCAGCAGCTAGGACATCTGATAATATGAGGCAAAACAGCCATTCCAGCATTCTAAAGGTGCTTCTGGAAGCCCAGTCCTTTGGCAGCCCTTAGCCTAGTTAGTGAAATTATTATGAGAAGCAAAAAATTGCTGCCCATTATTTTCTCTTTTTTAAAAAAAAAAAGTTTTCTTTCTTATTTTTTTTCATCCAAAAGAAAGCATTTTACAACAGAACAAGGAGGGTCTTTATCTTCAAACCCCAGAGTGGACATTGGCCCTCTGCTGGGAGTTAGAGATGGCAGTTAGTGAGCTGGGGTCTGAGTCCTTCACCAAGCATCCACAGCGATGGCAGCAAGCTAATCTCAAAGCTCCAGGGTTATTTTGGAGGTGTTCTGTGAGGACAAGCTGCCTCTGGACATCTCTCAGCCTTGATTTTTCTCATCTATAAAATTACAAGGCTGACAGTCCCTCCCACTGGATCTTACAGAGCCTGACAGGAGGTGACGCTTGCAGAAATGTCTTCAGTCAGCCGAGGGCTGGCCTGTGAAAGTGGGTGTAAACTCCAGGAGCTCTCAGGGTTTGGACACATCACCCACTGTGCTGAGGTGGAAACAGGCTGGTCAGCGTCAGGACAAGAGTCTGAGGAACCCCTCAGTGCCGCCACGAGCCCCCTGCTGTGGGCTCAGAGGAGTCTTGGCAAAGGAAAGAGTGGAATGGAAACATTCGCACTCCAAGGCAAGCTCTCTGCCCAGGCAGCTACCTCCCTCCCTGGGCCTCAGTTTCTCCTCAGTAGATGGGAGTCCAGCACGAGCATCCTTTTCAGAATAGACAATGACAAGCACCAGACAAGTGATTCTCAACCTGTGGGTCACAACCCCTTTGAGGGTTACAAAACATATTTTCTTCATGATTCATAAAAGTAGCAAAATTGCAGTTATGAAGTAAGCAATGGAAACAGGTTTATGGTTAAGGGAGCTCCCCATAACATGACCTGTATTAAAGGGTCACAGCATTAGGAAGGTTGAGAGTCACTGCTGTAGATGAAAGCATGGAGACCATGTGAACTCACAGCCTGGTGGCCTGGGCAGCAGATACCATAGCTAGACAGCCTTCTTCCGCCCCTCCTGAGGGACCAAAACAATAGGAACAGTTTTAGTAGGTGACAGGCCTAGTGGACAGGAAGGTACAGATGAAAGCAATGTCTCAGGCAAGAAGCAGCAGCCTCTAACCCTGCCCACAGTGGCCCAGGCTGGGACAAGGGTTCCTAGGCAGCACTAATGGCAGATAAAACGCCCCACACCCAGCCCTTCCCCACACCTGGCAGCATCAGGCCCTGGCATGGACGGGAGCACCCAGTGTAGACCCTGGCTCTCGTTATCCTGTCTATGAAGCCAAAACTACTCCTAAGACCTCTTTCCGGGGGCCAGTGGCTTCCTCCTAGGATCAAGACATTTCCCAAAGACCTTCAGACACCCTGGGGAACCTTCGTGACTGTTGTGGGATTCTTCTTCTCTCCTTCTACCCTGTACACACAACAAGACTTTAGGCATGGGTGTCTTTGGTGTTTAACATCACATCCTTCAGAGAGATAAGGAAAAGAAATCATTTTCCCTGCCCAGCCCAAAACAAGGGACATGTCGACCTTCATTCTTTTCTATTCTTCATTCTGTAAGAATGACCCTCTTCCTGCCCTCTCTCTCATTGCTTTTGGGAAATTAAAAACGATATAGCTAGAGGGTGAGGCAGGGGGGGTCATGAGCTTAAGGCACTTAGCACAACCTTGTCTCAAAAATAAAGAAAACATAAAGAGGCTGGGTATATAACACAGTGGCGGAATACCTGCCTGGTGTATGCAGAGCCTTAGGTTCAAATCCTCAGGACCACAAAGGAAAGGGAGGGAGAGAAGAGAGAAACCAGAGAGGAAGGAAAGATTACTTCCCTCCAAAGCTTCTCTTCCCCTCCTTTCTGCTGCAGCATCATGACAGGCTCAGAGCGGGAGCGGGTGTTCAGCCTCCTCTACAGACTCTGATTCCTTCTACTTTGCAACTCATTGGTTTTTCTCACACTCAGGGCCAAACTTATTCCAACAGAAACACCCCCGACATCCAGCCCCAAAGAGAATCAACAGCCTTCTGGCCCCACAGCCCCTGTGGCTACCATGATGGCCAGGCTGGCCTTCATTCTAGGTGTCCTCAGCATCCCTGGGCAGCTTGGCCCTTTCTGTCTGTGACATGAGTGTCTGTGGCCTGTTGTGTCCCCGTGATGACCTGTGCCGCCTGTTGTCTGTTGCAATTCTCTGTTGTGTAGGTAAAATGCAGGATGGCAGTGCCGACAGCAGCCAGAGCAAAGGTAACTGCAGCCATGGGTCCTGAGTCACACAGAGACAGGGGCTCAGCGGGGCCGGAGGCAAATGCACGCACTCCTGTGGGGAGCTCTGGCATCTTTGCGGGTGTAGTTGTGATTCTCATAGTACTGGGGAAGAGAACCAGGTGCTATGGTGAGGTGAAAGGCTGTACCAGGGTCAGGGGCTCCCAAGCTGGGGTCTGGAAGTACAGGTAGAGACTTGGCCAGACCTCCTCTGCCCAAAAGATTGATAGATGCTTCTGTCCATCCCACTCTGGACTGGATCCCTTGGCTGGACTCGAAGGGTCTGGCACCTGTGCCCAGAACACCTTACTTTCTTTTTTAAGCCATGCTTGTGTCCTTCCAGTTCTAACTCCCTAGCATCCCAACACCGTGGCCTCAAGAACACCCAGTGGGGAGCCTTTTTCTTTCTGTCTGATTGGGAGAGGGCCAAGGTCCCATTTAGAGTGGGGTCTATGATCTTGGTTCAGTCATGTCCTGTTGGGAATTCAGGGTGGAGTCTTGTCCTGTAAAGTCTCAAATATGTCTCTGATCTCAGGTCCCATGTACTACTGAGACCCAGAGACTGCATCTGGAAGGGATAGGTCCCGTCCGAGGCTTTTTTTTTTTTTTTTTTTTTTTTTTTTTTTTTTTTTTTTTTTTTTTTTTTTTTTTTTTTTTTTTTTTTTTTTTTTTTTTTTTTTTTTGCCAGCCATGAAGGGCCCAGATGGGGCAATCAGCATTTCTCCTGGGCAGGCAGGGTGGGTAATAAGGATAGCGGCCTGTAGGCTGACCTGCATGTGTGTGTGTCTGTGTGCACATTCATGCTCTGCCCCTACAGCCAAGCAGCAGGATGGGGCAGCTGCTATGGAGATGCAGCCCCTGAAGAGCGCAGAGGGCGGCGATGCGGACGACAAGAAGAAAGCCAGTATGCACAAGAAAGAGAAGTCAGTGCTTCAGGGCAAGCTCACCAAGCTGGCTGTGCAGATCGGCAAGGCGGGTGAGTTCAGGACAGGGACCTCCTATCCTACTCTGCTGTCTTTCATTCACCTATAGAAGACTCTTGATTCCAAAGATCCCTGAGGCCTGCCCTGCTCCAGATATAAAAAGCTCTGCTCTATTGCAAAAGCCATGGCTCTGAGGATCTGGACTGGCAGCTTCCCCCAGCTTCTCTGTAAATGGGATAATTCTTGCCACAATGTGATAGAATATGTTAAGAATTAAAGGTGACTGTGTAGACAAGGGTCCTACCCTGTGGCTCATATAGTGGAAGACAGACCCTGGAGGGCCTAGCATTGCAGATGACAGAGCGTTATTCTGAGCACAGGATATGAAAGAGGTAACAGCAAGAGAGAACCAGAATGGCTTTGGGCTTGATAATGACTACCCTAGCAATAGTGCAGAAGGAGGACGGAGCCCCAGAGAGCAACCCAGGTTTCCCAACTGAGATGTTAGCAGCAGGTGATAGCTATGGCAGTCTCCTGGCTCAGGAAGCCAAGCCCAGCTGCAAGGTGAGTCCCAGCCTCCAGCACAGCCTTGACCTCCCCTTGTGCTGAGGATGTATGAATGGCAAGGCCTCCCACCTGGTTACCGAGGCCTTTGTGGCTGTCTCCATTTCTAATTATAGACAGTACAGCAGGGGACAGATGCAAATTATAGGCTCAGTGGTCTATATTTAAACCTTGTGACAGCTCTCTTGGCTGCCGGAGCTTGGCTTCCCGCCCCTGTGCTATCAGGCAAGGATGGAGCTAGGCTTTGATGCTCCGCAGCTGGAGCTGAGCTTGGGAGATATGGGCCCAGGGATTTCCTCCTCTCTGCCATAGCTGTCACAGGCAGGTGACTCCACAGTAGCATGTGGCACTAAGGGACCAAGAAACTAAATGATGACGACCTCAGTCTCCACTCCCACCACCCTGCCAGGGATAAAATACTCAGCCAAGCATCCTAGGCCCCCAGCCTCCCACTACCTCCCTATGGGACTGAACCCCTGGTGGCCACAGATTTATGAATGGACAACATCAAGCTGAGTTTTCTATGAAAAAAAAAAGTTTATCAGAGAGAGTGGAAAGCTAGGGAACCCTGAGGTCTATGGAGAATTCCTAGGCTTTGCTTCACCCCACACGACCACTAGACCACAAGCTACACGACAGAGCACACCCATCATGCAGAGTTGCCTGGGCCTTGAAACCCACACATCAGCCAGGGGGTCTGTTTGGGGTGGTTGCACCCATGGGACCTTACCATCAGACTTCTTCCATCAGAAAAAAGCAGGTAGGCACAGTTCCCACAGCACCTGTGTGGGTATCCACAGCAGGTCAGAGATAGGCACATTGATATCTGGCAGTAGGGACCCCCAGGACCAAGTGTATCGCTTCAGCTGCAGCATTATCCTAGCCTGTGGCCGTCAGCTAGTCACCTCCCCTATCTGAGCCCCTGTTCCATCATCTGAACAATGGCCAACTGTCCCTCCACCTGGAAAACTCTCCCCAAGACTACCATATCCTGATGTCTCCTATAATACCACCTCCTCCTAGACACCATCCCTGGGCATGCTAGCTAGCTACAGCAGCACACCATCCTCTTCAGCCACATCTTCCTGGGATCTTCACAGCATCAATCCGTGTCTCTATAATGATCTTACTATGGTAGCATGTGCACTAGCATGCAATGCACACATACACACCTATAATCACAACACTCTTGCTATGTATTTCCCTATTGGTTTTTTACCTACCTCTGCCAGGGAAGGGCAACTATTTTTGTTACTGCCTGATCTTTGTGTCCTAGAAGAGGAAGTACAGTGCACCTGGTGCATCACACATGCTCCAAGGTGTTTGTTGAATGAATAAGATTCCAACCTTACCTTATTATTGTGTGGCAGATGTACACAGGTGGCCTGTGATGTTCTCATGTGTCACCTCGACACATGTTTATAATGTGGCTGAGGGTCATGTGGGCAGACACCAAGCTGGGCACTTTACCTGCATTTCCACATGAGCTTTACAAAGCTACAGGCAGGAAATCTGTCCCCATGCCTCATATAGAAGAGCCAAGTGACGCACCTTGAGGATCAAGGACTTGCTCTAGGCCACAAAGCAAAAAGTCCAGCTTGGGCTGAGGTCTGCCCAAGAGGCCTCCAGAAGGAATTTAGTGCATGCCTCCCCCCTCCCCCGGAGCCCTCTGAGCAGGTGTCCCCATGTCACAGGCCTGGTGATGTCAGCCATCACAGTAATCATTCTGGTGCTCTACTTCACCGTGGACACCTTCGTGGTCAACAAGAAACCGTGGCTGACAGAGTGCACACCCGTCTACGTCCAGTACTTCGTCAAGTTCTTCATCATCGGTGTGACCGTGCTGGTGGTTGCTGTGCCCGAAGGCCTCCCTCTGGCTGTCACCATCTCACTGGCCTATTCCGTGAAGGTGAGGATGGAGAGCAGTGGGGGTGGCTGAGGCGGTCCCAGCTTGGGTTCTGCCAGGGAACCAGGGAGGAGACAGTGCTAGGAATTGAAAATGAGCTCTGAAGTGTGTGACTGCAACAAGGACTTGGAAAGAGCATGCGGGCAGGTCCCCTAAACTCAGGCACCTTCAGAAGCATAATGCAGACAAAGAGTTAGGCCCTGGCCACAGGAGCCCCCATTATTCAGCCCAGCCAAGCATGGCTTTATGGGGACACAGGCTAGACTAGCCAGAACTTCAGAATTTTTCTCGAAAAGAATCCAAAAATCTATACTTAATATGAACTGTCCTGATCCATATTGATAATCAGCTCAGACTTACAAAATAAAATGGGGCTGTGATATGGCTCACTGATAGATTGAAGTCAAAAGTTTTCTGCTCGGTCAGGGACCCAAGGTTGGGACCCACAGTCTTACAGCCACTTAGTCCCAAATAATCACACAAAGGCTTATATTAATTACAAGTTGATTGATCTATGGCTTAATTGCTAACTCTTACACTTTAAGTTAGCCTATATTTCTATTTTTATTTAGCCAGGTGGCTTGGTACCTTTTTGCTCAGTGCGGCCTTCTCACCCCACTGTCTCTACATCTCACTGCCATCCCCTCTCTGCTTTTCTGCTTCCCAGCTTCTCCTAGTCTGGTTGCCCCGCCTCTACTTCCTGTCTAGCTACTAGACCAATCAGCATTTTATTAAACCAATATTTACAATGACAAATATTTACAGACAAAACCATAATCCCACAGCAATAGATTTCTTAAGTGGCCAGCCCAAGGCCACAGCACTGCAAATGTCAAATGCACTGTGCAGTCCAGAACACCACCCCTTTCCACCAAACCCAGCAGGTCATGCCCTAAGGTGTGGAAAGGTTGAGCAAAACCACACAGAAAGCCTGTACCCCTCAGATAAAGGTTGCTAAAAACACAGGGGAGTTTACAAGCAGACAAGTACTGGATATTTGCTGGCCAAGTGGAAATCTAGGGGTTTCCCTAAGTGCCCAGGCACCTGCTGACCCAGTGGCCTACATGCTACAAATCTGACCCATGGTGCCACTACCAGATTGTCCCGTCTGCTCATGTCCTTTCTTTTCCCTTGGGATTGTCCCATCTTGTTAGACAGAGACATAGACGTTTGTTTCCCAGGATCCCAACACCAAGATGTTGCTAAGAAGGCTTTTGCTCTGAGATGTTGGTAGCCCAGCCAGAGAGCAAGGCAAGTGTCAGTTTCTAAGCCAGAATTTGGACAGCACCCTGCGATGTAATTTCATATAGAGAGTGATCTCTCTGCAAGTGCCAGCGAGTGGCAGTTCTGTGTAAGGGATACAGCCTTTATCAGCTCTCTCTCTTACAGCTCTCAGAGAAACCCCTTCCCACAAACCAAAACCCAAACAGGTTACAGCACAGTGCTCCTCAAAGACCCAGCCCCTGGCAAGGGTAACTGTTGAATGGCCATAAGTAGGTTCTCACGGCCACACCACTGAGCTTGAGGACTCTGTAAAGCTTGATAAAGCTGATTTGAGAACATCATGAGCAGTTTTAGGCCTGAGAATCTTCTAAAGTTTTTGTCTCTGACATGTGACTGGCAAAATCAGGTGATAAACAGTGAGGCCAACATTTTGAGCTTGTCCTTGAGGTCATCATCAAAAGCACAGCAGTGAGCTCTTAGGTTAGTTAGTACCTCTTACAGGAACACCACACGGTCCGGATGCATCATTTTAAATGTCCTAGTAACTGCTCTTTAAAAAATAGGACTAGGGAATTATCTCAGCATGCAAAGTACTTGCTGTGCCAAGTTTGAAAACCCAAGGTCAGATCCCTGCACCCACATAAAAGTCAGGCCTGGGGGCTGGAGAGATGGCTCAGAGGTTAAGAGCACTGACTGTTCTTCCAGAGGACCTGAGTTCAATTCCCAGCAAAACCACATGGCTCACATAGATGGCTCACAACCATCTATGATGAGGTCTGGCGCCCTCTTCTGTAAAACTGTATGCATAATAAATAAATAAATCTTTAAAAAAAAAAAAAAAAAAAAAAAAGTCAGGCCTGGTAGCGTGAACCTGTGATGCCAGCCCTGGGGGGGGGATCCACACAGACATATCCTGAAGGGGCATGCTGGCATACAGCTGGCATACAAGCTCCAGGCTCAGTGAGAAAGCCTATCTCAAAAAAATTAAGGCAGAAAAGATACCCCAATATCAATTTCTAGCCCCCACATGCACCTGTATGAGCAAGTATACACATGAGGGGGTATAAAGTGTGACTAGAGATATAGCACAGTGACAAAGCACTTTCCCGGCACACTCATGGCTCTAGATTTGATCTCAGCACCACTAAACCAGGTACAGTGATGCACACTGTGATCCCAACACTGGTAGAGCAGGAAGCTCAGAAGTTCAGGGTCTGCCTGAAATACATAAGACTCTGTCTCAAAAAGAAAAAAGCCAGGTAGCATTAACCTTAATAATGGCAATTTACTCAAACTTATGTCCAAATTATCAACAATCCAACATACGATCAGCTCAAAAGAGATGCTTCCTTTGTGTATCTGTTTTCCTAATATCTTTAAGTTCAGCGTCTTTTATACATTGGGCTACATTTCAAGTGTCCACCATCCCTCAGCAGCTACTATGTTGGACAGTCCTAATAAGAGATTTTTGTGCATTTTGTTTGAGGTCTTATTTTCCTTATCATAAGGATTCACTGTGCATCTCATGGTGGCCTTGAGCTTACAGAATTCCCCTGCCTCTATCCCAAGTGCTAGAATGTGCCACCATACCTAGCACACCCAGGAGAAGCTGGGAGGTCAGGAGGAGCCTGGGGGTCAGGAGGAGCTGGGGGGTCAGGAGGAGCTGAGAGGTCAGGAAGAGCTGGGGGGTCAGGAGGAGCTGGCAGGTCAGGAGGAGCTGGGAGGTCAGGAGGAGCTGGCAGGTCAGGAGGAGCCGGGAGGTCAGGAGGAGCTGGGGGGTCAGGAGGAGCTGACAGGTCAGGAAGAGCTGGGGGGTCAGGAGGAGCTGGGAGGTCAGGAGGAGCTGGGGGTCAGAAGGAGCTGAGTTCAAACTCCAGTCTTCATTTTGCCACACCTGTGATCTTGATCAGCTCACTTTTCCTGGAATTCGTCCGTTGTGAAGTGGATTTCCAGGCTCCTCCCAGGTCTCATATGAACGCTATATAACAGCACCAGAAAACAGACTGCAAAGCATGTTGCAGACTCAGATTGCTGTGGATCAGACACTCATTGTACATTTCCTGGTGCTATTATCACAAGTTATAAGAAAGAGAAGCACAAAAGCATTTTGTCCTACTGATATTCATTTTCAGTAAAATGGATCTCTTTAAATTGTCCAATTGCACTCCTTTTATCCTGGTAATAAAGAGTTGTTGTGGGGAACAAGAATGAAGGAAATCAAATCCCTAGGCACATACTCCATTTAATTTCACCTCTGGTAACTTCACAAACACTCCTGGCCACATGAGGTCAGCATGTCAGCAAGACCTGCCTGAGAATTATCTCATTTTCATTACTTATGGGAGAATCTACAAGACGTTAGGAATAGAGAACTGAGTCAGAAAGAAAGATACATAGAGGGAAATAAATACTGCTAGACCCAGGAAGGAAGTGCCATAAATTCAAAAGGAAAGGGTACTGGTAAGTGAAACATGTGTTATAGGTACTGGCCTGTGTGCATTTTCTTTTGTATCACATTCAGTGTGTGCACGCGCAGTGCATGCTGGGAGTCGGAGGATAACTTGGAGAGTCGTTGTTCTCCATACACCACCTGGGCCATCTCACCAGCCTTTATTTTCCTCTCTCTCTCTCTCTCTCTCTCTCTCTCTCTCTCTCTCTCTCTCTCTGTAATTAGGGGCTAGGGAGATGGCTCAGGGTATAAGAGTGTTTGTTGTGTGAGCCTGAGGACCATGTAAAAGCTGAGTCTGGCTGTGTGTGCCTGTATCCCCAGAGCCTTCAGCCTGTGGGGACAGGATGGTGGCTGGGACTCACTGGCCAGTCAGACTCACCAACATGGAGAGAGCTCCAGGTTCATTGAGACACTCTGTCTCAAGTGGATAAAGCAGAGAGCCACAGAGAGTACTAAACATGCTCCTTGGACTCATGCATACACATGTGAACACATGCGTGTGCACACATGCACACGCACAGAATTTTTGTTATGCGTGCTATAACAAATATCCATTTAGAAAAGGTAATAGTATAGACTTGAAAAAGTCTATGTTTTTACAATTTTCAAGATATTTTCCTGTATCTATAAGCACATGTATATCCTAAATGTATCTACTTAGGGTGAAATTGATGGATCTCTCACCATGCACCAGGAAAGCATTTGAGAAATTCAGAACCAAATTAAGGAACAGTTACTTACATTAAGCTAGAAATAATTAAAGATGACCCAGCCTTACTTTTTAAATTTTTTCCATAAAGAATGTAGATGAGGAGGCTGGAAAAACAGCTTGGAGATTAAGAGCACTTGTTACTCCTCCAGAGGACCCAGGTTCAGATCCCAGCACCCACATGGTAGTTCACAGCCATTCATAACTCCAAACCCAGGGGTTCTGATGCCCTCTTCTGACCTCTGTGGTCATCGGGCACACATATGATGCACACACATGTGTGCAGGCACACACTCATACAGAAATAAAGAAATCTAAAAGAAAATTTTTTTAAGAATATAGATGGCCAGGTGGTGGTGGCACACATCTTTAATCACAGCACTTGAGAGACAGAGGCAGGTAGATCTCTATGTATTCGATTCCTGTTTGGTCTACAGAGTGAGTTCCAGGACAGCCAGGGCTACACAGAGAAACCCTGTCTCAAAAAAACAAAAACAAAAAAAAGAATATAGATGAATCAGGGTGTAGTTGAGCTCATCTATAATCCCAGTCCTTGGGAGATAGAAATGGAAAGATGGATTATCCTTGGCTGGATTGCTAGATCCATGCCAACCGGTGTTCATGAGACCTTGTTCCAAAACAGAATGTGAGTGACTTCTATAGGAAAAAAATAATAAGTTCAATTATAAAATTTTAAATAGTCCAAATGATTATAAAAAGGAGGAGGACCCACATGTGGGGATAAAGAAGCCCAGAGGTCACTGACACATGCAGAAGGTTAAGGGGAAGCCGAGGCCGGGGAAATTCCCTCACTCTCTCTTCCTCTCAATTTCCCTTTCACTTTCCCATTCTCTAGAAAATGATGAAGGACAACAACCTGGTCCGCCACCTGGATGCCTGTGAGACCATGGGCAATGCCACAGCCATCTGTTCAGACAAGACAGGCACGCTCACCACCAACCGCATGACCGTGGTGCAGGCCTATGTCGGCGATGTCCACCACAAGGAGATCCCTGATCCCAGCTCCATCAATGCCAAAACCATGGAGCTGCTGGTCAACGCCATTGCCATCAACAGCGCCTACACCACCAAGATCCTGGTAAGCGGGCTTGGGAGCATCTTCCACAGTGGAGCACCTGATTCAGCTGCTGCTTCTGAGACAACTGGAAATGGGCAGTTCTCTTAACTTTCTGCTAACATGGCTGTAGTGTTTGTGAAACCAAGAGACTATTATGACTGGTTATTACTGGTGATTGATGTGATTTTAGATATTTATTTTTAATTCCTGTCATTTAACACACACGCGCGCACACACACACACACACACACACACACACAATTTTAAAAATAAATAAACACTTTTCTTCAAGACAAGGTTTTACTGTGTAGTTCTAGCCTGGGATGTAGAGATTTACCTGCCTCTGCCTCCTGAGTGCTACAATCAAAGACATGTGCCACCACATAACTAGTTAGCTTTTGCTACACGTCAAACTACTCCAAGTCAGAGCTCAGAGCCGCTGTATACAGTAGGCATTCTGTGTGAACACACTCCAGGCCCCCACTGATTCAATCAAGAAAGGTTCAGAAATATGCAGGAAAGGACTGGGAAGAGAATGTAGACTGAACAATTGCCTTGCAAGCACAGGACCTGAAGTCAATTCTCAGACTCACCTTTTAAAAACCAGGTATATGGGACAGCTAAGTGGCTCACTGAACCAAAGAAAGGCTTGCTGCTGTGCCCATCATCAGTATTCAATCCGCAGTACTCATTGGTAAAAGGAGAGAAACACAATCCCAAGAACAGTTACCCTCTGACCTCCTCACAGAGGTTCTAACATACCCAACCTAGGTGTGGGTGAGCACATTCTCATCCCAGGACTGGAGAGCTGAATATAAGCAGACCTCTGGAGCTCAGTGGCTGGCCAGCCTAGTCTATTATCAAGCCCCAGGTCAGTGAGAGGTGCCATCTCAAGCAGCATGCTGGAAGGTTCCTGAGGTACACACCTGATGTCCTCTACCTGTCACCCACATGTGTGTGCACATTTCACACATGCACTCATGTCCATACACAGAAACCAATTCACAGACACACAAATATGGGCACCAGAGCCTAGGCCCTGACAGTCTCCCTACAAGCCATGTTTGACCACTGGCCCTCGGTAGTCCAGTTGAACACAAACTAACAGAGAAACTAAGTAGCAGAGCGGAGGGTTCGTTCGGTGTGGTCACATTAGGAGGAACTAAGGCGTCTAGAAACTTCACCCTGATCTTCAGGGTCCTGACACAGGGTGTATGTTTAGAGAGTGTGCATAACCAGACAATCCAGTACTGAGCTGCATGGACATTGACCACTTGCAGGCTTTATATCTTGTCCTTACACCCTAACAATGCAGAAAAACAACCATTCTTAGCATTCACATTGCACTGGGAATAAGTCACCAAGGGACGATGTGGGATGTGCATAGGTTCTGCCATTTTATCGAGGGACTTCAGTGGGAGTCTGTGACCAGAGCCCTGTGGGTGGATACTGGGATTCAGACTGAGCTTCATCACACCTCTCCTGCCTTCCTCGGGCCTTTTAGCTCAGGTGGACAGCTGTGCTGAGATGGGGAGGGGAAGTAGCACTAGGCCCGGGCTGGTTCACTATGCTCTGCATGCTGTCACCTCCTCGCCAAGCTAGTCCGGGCATGCCATGCCCACAGGGAGAACAGAGGCTGTAGAAGCACTCTGGAGACCTGAGCTAGGAACTGCCACTATGTCATTTGTCATCTGTTATGGTCGGTCAATATATGCACATCAGGAGATTAGCTCAAATGGGATGGCTGATGCCTCCTCTCTTGGGGAAGTGCTAAGAAAGGCTTGGCTTCAGAGAGGGGGACAGGGTGACCATTTTCACAAGGTGTCCATTTTCACTGTCACAGCCAGTTCTGTGGACAATCACCACGTCTCCTCTCAGAAGATGCAGGTGTTATAGAAACATCCCCTGGATGAAACATAACTCCCTTTGTCAGCTAACTGATCTATGCTCTCTGCTTGGCTGAGAAACACTGGTGTCGGCTTGATAATTGCCAGACCACTCCCATCCAGATGTTCCCTGCTGCCCAGCTGTAGGGTGTTTCTCATCCTGTACAGCTGAGCAACCCTCCAAATGTGCTGTAGCCCCAGCCTCCCCTGCTGTCCCTGAGCCTGCCCTAATCCTCAAATGCATCAGTGTGGGTCTGGAAGGAACCAGCAGAAGGGCTGTGTTGAGGAGACTGTGAGTCAGCCACCATGGGGCCAGGGCTGGTGAGGGGAGGAGGAGGAGGAGGAGGAGGGAGCTTCTACAGCCTCCACCAGCTAAGCAGCCGTCCCCGCCACCCTGGGGCGACAAGCTAAGGGAAGCCAAGTGACAAAAGGGGAAAGTAGGTCGGAGAGCATGTGTGACAGAGCACTGGGGGAGGGTGCCAGAAATGACAGCATCCTTATCTTCGTTACCCCAATTCGGAAGCAAGGGAGATCAGCGGCGCTTTAGTCTGTTCGTTTCCCAAGCTTCCTGAGAATAACCGAGACACTGTTAATGGTTTTATCCTGCAGATTTGGTAGAAAGGAACAGACATTTCCCAGAGCAGGGTGGTGGGGGTGGCCATGCAGGTAACAGCCTCATGGAGTGGGCTTCCACTAAGATGCCTGTGAGCCCTTTACCGTCGGAGGGAGTTCTTGGGATCTGTGTAGAGGGCTGCAGGGCTACATCTGGCTGCTCAGTGGGGAGTCTCCGTGGAGACTGGGAGGCTGGCTGGGAAACTCAGGTGGGCTGAAGTGTCTAGGTGGCATCAAGGTCAGAGGTCAACAGTCTGCAGAGGGAGAGGGTGCAGCTGCCAAGGCTAGAGAGGAGCCATGTTAATTACAGTTAGGTAGGGTCAGAGCCCAGGTACTGACAGCCTCCTTACAAGCCAATCCGCAGTAGTCCAATTAAGGACAAAATTAATAGAGAAAAGCAGGAAAAGGAAAGCTTACCCAGTGTAGCCAGGCCCGTAAGAGGAGAAACAAAGGTCTAGAGACTTGCTCCTACCTCAGTCCTGACACCAGGTATGTTTAAATAGAAGCTGAGGGGTATACATAACTAAATCACCCTGGTCAGAGTGTGGTCCCATTGACCTGTCATTGTCTGGGCTCCAGTCTGTCCCTCAAGAAGGTCTGACAGGTTAGAACTGTGTGAAATCTCTTTCAGGAGACTGGCTCCCCTCTGGCTAGCACCAGACTTGGGCATTCTTTTCTTCGTACAGTCTAAGATTCCTGGAGAAATTTCTAGTTTCTTGGCATCTGCTGTCTCTGATAAGCCAAAGGGAGGCACAGATGTGTTCCTTTAGAATATCTTCATCCTTGCCAGGACCTGGGGTGCCGATTTATAATACAAATCAGAAGGTCACTGGCTTCCCGGGCCACAGGTTCCCTTGCCTTAGCACAAAGCTTGTCACCCTAAGACTCCTGGGCCTGACTTTCTAGGTCTTTCCGAAAATGCTCTGGCATACAGTTTTCTTTGCTGTGGAATAACATGTTAGCATTGGAGTTGGTGGCATAAGAGGGTAGTAGCTAAAACGCCGATGCTGGCCTGGCTTCAAACCCCTTCCTAGCTGTGTGAATGAAAGAAGTTACTGAGCCTCTCTGTTCTGACTGGATTGTGGTGAGGACGAAGTGAGTTTGTGAGTGACAGACGTCAGCTCCAGGCCTGGTGTGTGGTTGGCTTGTGATAGAGCTGCTGGCTTTCCTCATTCCTGAATCGTCTTGCTGAGAGGACTCCACTGGTAGCAAACCAGAAACTCGAAAGCTATCAGACAATGGGACATTGTTCTGGGTAGGAAGAGAATCTTTCCCAAAGCCTAACAGACAGCTAGAGGCAAAGCCAGACAACCACAGCCCTAAAGATAACCACTCCACCAGAAGGTCCAAACACACACACACTTACTAGCTTGCTCCTCATGGCTTGCTCATCTTGCTTTCTATTTAAATTTTATTTACTTTTATTTAATGTACCTTGTATTGTATGCATGTCTGTGTGAGGGTGTCAGATCCCCCGAAACTAGAGTTATAGGCAGTTGTGAACCGCTATGTGGATGCTGGGAACTGAACCTGGGTCCTCTGGAAGAAAAGCCAATGCCCTTAACCACTGAGCCATCTCTCCAGTCCCTGTGTTGCTTCCTTATAGCACACAGGACCACCTGACACCATGCACTGGGCCTTTCCACATCAATGTTTGAGAAAATGCACTACATACATGCCTACAGGCCAGCCTTAGGGAAGCATATTTTCAATTCGAAGTTCTTCTTCCCAAGCTAGGTGTGGTAGCACATGCCTTTAAATCCAGCTCTCAAGAAACAGAGGCAGGAGGATCTCTGAGTTCAAGGCCAGCCTACAGACAGAGTTCCAGGACAGCCAGGACTACATGAAGAAACTTGTCTCTTAAAAACAAAAACAAAGACAAGAAAAATTTCTCTTCCCAAATGACTAGCTGTTCATGTCAAGTAAAACTAGCTAACAGGTTCATATACCCTATAAGCCAAGCTTGGAGCTCAAACCAAAGGACATCTTGAAACATGCAAGGGGAAATGTCTAGGGCTGGAACAAGAGCTTGGCCAGGGACATGGGTTTCTGGCTGGGGCATGACTCCTACATGCTGTTTAATCGTCCATGTGGGAAACTGTTCTTGTGTTCTTAGTGTCTCCTGAAGCTTGTATGCTCTTTGGCAGTGAACAGCAATTAAGTCACCTCTGGTTCACTAGGATAGGCTTTTAAAAAATACTAGATGGAGGCGGGATAAGTGACTTTATAGGTAAATAGATATGTTATCAATAGTATGGAAGAGAAAGAGGGAGGGAGGAATGCTGTGGGTACATGGATAGATGCAAGGCTGTGAGTGGACAGATGAGGGATGTGTGGATTTGGATGGATAAGTGAAGGGTAAATGGTGGGTGGATGGATGGACTGTTGTATAGATGGATATATATGTGCAGATGGATGGATTGATATAGATGGATGGATGGATATGGGTCAGTCTAAGTACATAGGTGGTTGAATAGATATAGATGGTTAGGTAAGTAGATAGATGTATGTAGGTAAATGAATGAATAAGCATGGATTGGTATATGGATGTGGGTGGTTAGGTATATAGATGCATGGTTGGATGGATAGATGAATAGATGGGTAGGTAAATTGATGGATGGATGGATGGATGGACATGTGTGAATGTAAAAGAATGAATGGATGGATGAGCACGGGTGAGTGGATAGATGGATGTAGGTAGGTAGATGGCTACAGTGGCCAGGGAGTGAATGAGAATGAGTTAGTAGAAGTCTCAGGAACATCCCATACCTCTTTCTATGGCAATGAGAGGTAGACATTGACCCCAGATCCAGACCATAGCAGCACCAGCGCTCAATTGCTGTCTCCATATTGCTGGGCTGGACTCTTTCCAGACCACCTTTGGCTACAAAGGCTATACATTGTGATTCAGAGACCTCTTGATTTGCTTGTATCTTTTATTTGTTAGAAACCACACAAACAGAGCTAGAGTGTTTCTTGGTTGGTCGAGTACTCACCTAGCCCTCACAAAGCCAATCCTCAGCCCTGCAGAACCACGTGTGATGGCTCACACATGTAGTCCCAGAACTCTAGAAAGTGGTAAGACAAAGATCAGAAGTTTAAGGTGGCTCTTAAAATAGCAGAGGGCCCCAGAAAATTCCAGAAGAGCTCTCAAGGGACAGAGGGGCAATGGAATTCCAGGCAGGTATAGCCCCACAGAGACCCACAAACCTGCAGATACTCAACTCATTCTGGAAACATGATGGGGAGAGATGAAGCCTGAGGGCTGAGGGGGTTTAGGCCACAGATGAGCCTCTGATACCAACTCCTAACCCTCAGGAGTCCCACCGAAGCACAGATGGAGCACCCTGCAGGGGCTGAGGTGGAAGGCATAGAGATTGGGGAAAGCCCTGCTGCCTAGCCTCAAACCCAAGCACCATCCCTTCAGAACAGGGCGGGTTTTTTTTTTTTTTCTTTCCATGCTTACTGTGCATAGTTACAAACTAGACTTGACCTCCGAAGAAAGCTGTGTGAGTCATCTTTTTTTGTTGCAAATTGCCTCCTTGGCTCAGAAATCCTATTGCAAGCTCTTTGTACATACGCCTTTGCCTTTGTAATCTCTAGCTCTTTGAATCTCCAGACTCTGGCTGCTTGTCACCCTGCCCTTCTCAGAGAAGCAGCCAAGTGTTCCAATGGAAATGGCTTTTCTCAGAGTCAAACGGCTCTCTGCCTTCTTGGGAAGGCATGCTTTTCCACTCACATTCATTCCTGCATAGTGGATGCTCCTGAGCAGACATGGGCTCTTGAAAGCAGGCAGGCCTGGTTCTTAACATTTGAATATTAAATGGAGGATAGCTAGGTATGGAGCTGAAGTCATGTGAGAGCCCACGGAGGGCATGTTTCTGATAACATGAACTATGGAGAGAGAATGAATCTCCCTTGGATCAGACCCAGATCAGAGGGAAGAAGGCCCTGTCGGGGCAGTTTCTGAACAGATGAGCCTAGTTGTGCCTTGTTAGAGGCCCCAGGGTTCCCAGTGTGCCTGTACCTAAGGTGACTACAGTGCCACCTGACCAAGGAGCCTGAGGAATGCCCACACAGTAGAAAGGATCTACTGATTGTGTCCCTGTGAGTTGTGGAGCCGGGCTGATGGCAGGGGACTAAGGGAGAGTAACATGGCTATGAGAAGTAGAGATGCCACTGAGTCGGATCCTAGCTCAAACCCAGAGTCCAGCCTAGCTCCAGAGCTTCTCCATGGCTCCTAGTCAGACCACAGCCAAGGTAGGAAAACCAAGGAATGTGGACCCGCCCAGAAGGGACTGTGCAGGCATGAAGGAGATGGAGGCTTAGGATAGGTGAGATGGTAGGAACAGCCGTGTTAAACTCGGGCAATCGTGGTTGTCATCTTTTACAAACAGGATCTCTGGGAAAGATGTCTACAGTAAGGGACCCCAGACAGGCTTCTAGTTCTGATAGAGCTATTAATAGCAGCATTCCACCCTGTACCCAACACACACACCCCTGCACATTCTTACACCCTCACACCAGGACACAGCTGACACCAGCACACCCTCACACCAGCACACAACCTCACACAAGCACACCCTCACACCAGCACACACCCTCACACC